>BHFT01058656.1:0-16785 GCA_004320025.1 Laticauda laticaudata
TGTGTGTACTAAAAGGGAGTGTCTCCTTTCTTCTAAAATGGTTGTTTTGAGGTTAGGGGTCTGGTACTGCAGTATCTTGTGTAATAAAGCATCCTATGGATCGGATTATCATAGACTTGTTATTTTTTATATATTCTCTCAGCCATGGTGAGTTGTCCTAGATCCCTTTGGTTATCTTCAAAGTATCTGTGAAGAGATAGGGTCCACAATTTACATAAATAGTAGGAAACAAGAGATAACAGATTAATTAAGTGCCCTGCTAGAAGGCACATAAGATTATATGTAACCTATTAAACAGTTGTGTTTTTTTGTCTTAGAAAATGTATGTTGTATACCATCAAGTTTTTATTCTTTTTTTTATGGATGAAAAAGAGAAAAATGGTTGTAACTTGATGTATAACATCCTGTATATTTAAAAAGGTGTTGATACAACCAGCATATCATTGTTGCAAAATTGAAATTGCGATGTAAAATGCACAGTAATTTTTTTTTAAATGTGACCCCAGATGTTTATTAAAGACCAAGGAATGTAATGAATAGAAAATTAATAAAATTTATGAAAAAAAAGAAAAAGAAAATGTGACCTTAACATTTTAATATCCATTCATTCAGTCATTCATTCCTAATGATGCCTTATGCAACAAAGTGCTGGGAAGTGACAGAAAAAAAAACCTGTCTTTGTGTTTTAAATATGAGAAATAAAAACAATTTATTTTGATATGAAGTAGATATAATGATAAACTTAAGGACTGAATTAGTGTTATATCGATACTAGTAGACATTATATAGATCTTTTCTCTCACTTTTCCTGTTAATTACTCTTTTAAATCACATTTAGTTTATGGTAATTAGCACAGTATGTCTAAGGTTCTTTTCCCAGCCATATAAACATGATTTATAATTTCTTATTAATGCTCTTGGTACTGTAGCTTTTGGTTTTTCAGTATTAACCCAATTTAAAAAAAATCTAGAACCATTCTTTGGCTATCACCCATTGATTCATTTTTTTGCTAACCTTATTTTCTACCTTTACTGATGTACAAAACCATTTTGCAGTGAATTTGGTGGTGTTAGAAAGTTAGATTTCCATACATCAAGAGATTCATTGGGGAGAATGGTGGAAAAAAGTTGCATTTTGGTTCACATCATTGTGTACACCAGAGGCTGGTATTCAGCAGGTTCTGACCAGTTCTAGAGAACCAGTAGCAGAAATTTTGAGTAGTTCAGAGAATCAGCAAATCCCACCTCTGACTGGAGATTTTACAGCATCCTTCCCCTGCCACACCCACCAAGCCACGCTCACAGAACCTGTGGTAAAAAAATTTGAATCTCACCACTGGTGTACAGGTAAGCAAGCACACCATGATACTGATTGAATGACTGTTGGAATAAGTAATCACAGTTTTAAATATGGATGGATCAATAATACTGTTTATGCCAATACTCACACTTATAACTGGCCTGCACTGACTGTCCTCACATTAGAGAAATAAGAAGTAGCTACAGCAAATGTATTTGTTCTCTCCTCTCCTCTCCTCTCCTCTCCTCTCCTCTCCTCTACTCTACTCTACTCTACTCTACTCTACTCTCCTCCCTTCACTTCTCCTCTTCTTTTCTCCCCTCTCCTCCATTCCTCCTCTTCTCCCCTTCCTTCACCTCTCCTCTCCTCTTCTCTCCTCCATTTCTTCTCTTCTCTCCTTCCTTCATCTCTCCTCTCTTCCCTCCCCTTTCTTCCTCAATTTCCTTCCTTCCTTCCTTCCTTCTTTCCTTCCTCTCTTCCTTCCTTATAGCATAGGCAAAACAAATAAAGACAGTGGCCATGGCACCATCAAAGTTGCATTTGTTCTATATTAGCATACTTGAAATACCCTTTTCTGATTGGTCCACAAATAGTACAACATGATTAGTTCTTCAACTGACGGTGATTGGTCAACAATTGCCGCCCTGTGATTGGTCCGCCTGAGTGGTGGGAGATTCAAGGAGCCGTCACTGGCCACGAGCAGCCGCTATAAAATAGGCTGCCGTAGCTCCACAGTCAGACTGATTCCAGGAACCTAATAAAGAGCTGAAAGTCACGCTGGTTTCAAGTCTCTTTTTCCCGTGATCCAACAGCGTTAATTTTTTAATATGTTGCACTCATCATGCATATGAAAACATGTAGAGCCTTGATTATATAGTTTCATGGCTTAACCTTTCCTTCCCTCCTTCATTAAAATTTTAAATATTCATGAGTAGGATTTCTATGATTAATGCAATTCTTCTCCACAACTTGGTGGCATCTAACTTGCTGAGGAAGAAGTTAAGGTACAGCCAAGATTTATAAAGACCACAGGATGGAAAGTGATGTGTAAGAATCATATCCATTTAAGAGAGGCTGAAAATCTATATGGTCACCGGACACAAATAGCATATTTACCCATTTCCCATTCTTGTCTTCTTCTGCTTCTTCTGCTTATGAATTAGAATGTTGCCTATTTGTTTCTATCGCTCTGAATTATTCCTTAGTACAAGATTAGACTTCAAAGTAAGTGCAATATTTCCCCAGACATTAGCATATTACAGCTGTCCAAATGACAAAATGGGTATATTATGGGAAGATAAGTTCTAGAATGAATTTGTCCCTGGCTGCTCTCTATTATTAAATGGAAAAATGGTGAAGAACATTGATGAAGGTGACCGATGGTGGAAAACTTATGATGGTGGACATAATATGGATGCTGCCGAATTAGTCCAGAGTCCATTTTGTTCAGAGCTTTGGTTGCTTACAAAAGGGAATTGGATGACCTTAGCATGCTCACAAGCAGAAATCTGAGTGGTCTCTCCCCCATTACATTCCCATTTTAGGACATGTTGTTGTTATTTGATAGACTGATCTTCCATGAATATATATACTCTCTTTCTACCATAATAGCTGATAATTCATTCCTTCCTTCTTCCCCCCTTCTTTCCCTCCTTCCTTCCCATCCTTTTTGTTGAAAATCTTCTAAACTCAATCATTCTTTTTCAAAGTAAAGGAATCCCAAACATTCTAGATTCATTCAAGAAAGATTTTTTTCATAAGAAAGTGGACATAGAGTGATCTATGCATCTCTACTGTTGAGTATGCTTTATGCACATTTAATGTGGTTTATACATTATCCAGAACAATGGTGTATGTGTGTACAGTATGTACTCATATACTCATATCCATTCATGTATGCATGAATGGATGGATGTGTGTGTGTGTGTGTGTGTGCGTGTGTGTGTTCATATGCTCCTTCACCATCTGTGGATACATACATATGTATGCATATGATAAATGAGCATATGAACCAGAGATTTCCTCTGTCCTGTAGTGAATTGTCACTCACCATTTCTGGATTGGGGACCATTAACTTCAAAAATAATTACAGATCCATCTCACTGTGAAAAATAAAATGGCCATGACTTCACCGACTGACCTCTTGAAGACCAGTTTTACTGCTGAGTAATTCAATTCCCATTACATAAAATGAGGTGAGGGAATGGTGGAGAAACATGGAATTGAAATCAACCATTATATATGCAAAAATATTTGGTTTTGATACAGGTCTTCCATCTCTCTCTTCTCCAGGAATATTGATCCAGCTAAATACAATGTTTCATTTCTTCCCTATCTTCTATTTACATATGGAATGAAAGAGCCTCCTAAATGTATTAATTTTCATAATACATTATTCTACCGGATAGTGTTTAAAAAAATAAAACTAGAAGAAAAATATGAAACCTGTAGAAGACTTCATGAGTAAAACAGAAGGTTCTTTTTGGTCCTTCTATTGCCCGAGACTTCCTAGAGTTAATAAGTCACAATTTTATGAAACCCCTTCCTTAACATTTTGAAATAATGAAATAATAGCCAGATCTGGAATTTTATGGACAGCTGCAGTTAAGCCCATTAATTTTTATAGCGCTGGGTTCATGGAGTTCTCTTGCCAAAATCTTGCCTGCCTTTGATGGGCAGGGAGTAAGTGAAAACTTCTCATTTCTTTGGTTTATTCTCCAGATAGCAGATTTTTTTTTTTTGCATTGCCATTGAGAGTAGCTGGTTGAATTCCAGAGTTTTATGTCAAGCAAATAAGCCAGTAGAAGATAATTCATATTTAACACCTTCTCACCTTTTGTCCTCAGGGGCGGTTCAGGAGAGGAGGCAATGCAAACATACTGAAAAGATAGATGTAAATAAAAATAAGACTTGCAACCTTCTTTGCCCATACTTTCTTTTGGGTGAAAAAGTTTTAAAGATGATAGGAATTAAATTGGCAAAGCAGAGGATAAATTTAGGACCCGAGTGTACTTCAAATACAGGTAGTTCTGTAAGAGAGTAGATTTGGCAACCTGCCCGGCCGAGGAGATTAAGAAAACAAATACACAAATGTTATTGATGGACTCTTCGACCTGCAACAGGTTAGAAGTTACGTCCTCCTTCTTTTGTGCATTATTTCTTGCAGAAACACAGGTTTTGAGCAAGATCTAGGAAAAACAGGATAGGACATGAATATATTCATAGATCAACAATGATACTGGAAAATTGCTCTAATGATTTTTTTTTTAAATGGCCAAAACAAAGACACCAATTTGATAGGAGCACAGATGATGGTTAATCATGGTGAAATTTGCTTTGTATAATGAGTCAGTCAGTTCCTAGGCCACACACAGCAGATGGTTGACAATGGAACCAAAGCCTTTCTATGCATGCAGAAATATGGATGGAAACTACTCTGCTAGGAGTGCCAGCACTCAGTTACCACTGATGATGTAACCTAGTTGGGTAATGAAACATCTGCAAGAAAACAAGCAAATTCAGAGGGCACCAAAGACTCCTCACAATTATTCTGTTGAATTTTTTTCTACTAACAACTTGTGATGACTTGGGGCGTGGCACAAAGGCAACACAGTCACATAATTGAGAATCTCTATAGACTCTCAGTTGAAATGCACACAATTGTGCTGGCCTTTTCCAAACAGAAAATCATCTAAAAAAAAAACCCCTCTCCATGGTTGCATTTCCCATGGCAAGGAAATTTGGAAAACTTGGCCAACTATTTTCCCTTTGAGTCTCTCTCTTCCCTCCTTCCCTTCAACAATTCCGAATCACAGGTGTCCTGATCAGATTTCCTTTTTCATTACCTAGCACAGAAAACATTCAAAGCTGCTCTTTTATCCTGATGACCTTTTTTTTTTCTTTAATTCTGTAAACAAAATTAATAACAAAACATTTGGGAATTGCCAGTACAGGCATCGTACAGAAATATTTTATTATGCAAATGCCTAAATGAGTTACACATATTTGCATCTGATTAAGGGCAAAACCACAGAAGGCATTGCAAGTCAGTGTTACAATCTGATTACAAGGGGGGACCAAGTGTTTTCCCTTGAAGATAATCGGTTCAAAACCCAACTTGAGAACCCCATTAAAGGAAGGGGAAGATTTTGAAAACAAGCAATCTAGATCTCTCCACGAGATTGATTTTGCTACCCATGTCCTCAGTTGGGTTTCTGCTGTGCAGTTAATCCCTCAATGAAAGCCATTTGTTGTTGTTAGTTGCAAAGTCATGTCCGACCCATTGCGATCTCATGGACAACATTTCTTCAGGCCTTCCTGTCCTCTACCATCCTCTGGAGTCCATTTAAGCTCACATCGATTGCTTTAGCAACTCCATCCAGCCACCTCCTTCTCTGCTGTCCCTTCTTCTTCTTCTTTTGCCCTCAATTGTTCCCAGCATTAGGCTCCAGTGTGTCCTTCCTTCTCATTAGGTGGCCAAAATCTGAATTTCATCTTCAGGATCTGGCATTCTAAAGAGCAGTCAGGGTAGATCTCCTCTAGGATTTACCAGGTGGATGGCCTTGCAGTCCAAGGGACTTGCGGGAGTCTTCTCCTCCAGCACCAGAGTTCAAAAGCCTCCATTCTTTGGCACTCATCCTTCCTTATGGTCCAACTTTCACAGCCATACATTGCAACTGGGAAAACCACAGCCTTGACTAGACGCACTTTTGTTGGCAGGGTGAGGTCTCTGCTTTGTAGGAGGCTGTCTAGATTTGCCATCGCTTTCCTCCCCAGGAGCAAGCGCCTTTTAATTTCTTAAAAATTAAACATATACACAGTTATATGTATAAAAGTTATACGTATATACAGTTAAAACAACAACATCAAACTGTTGAGCTGCGTGCATTGCAGAGTTTCAAAAATTATAGGTAGGTCTCGACTTGCAAACGTTCACTGAGTGAGCAAGGTTGCAACAGCACTGGAAAAAAGTGATTAATGACTGGTCCTTACGCTTATTGTTGCAGTATCTTCACTGTTTCATGAACAAAATTAGGACACTTGTCACTCATGATGTTTTCAATGTCTAGGGCTCACATGATCACCAGGTGAGACCTTCCAAACTGTCTCTGATGTCTCAGATTAATGGGGGGGGGGAGCCAGATTCACTTAATGACCACAGCGATTTGCCTANCAAACTGTCTCTGATGTCTCAGATTAATGGGGGGGGGGAGCCAGATTCACTTAATGACCACAGCGATTTGCCTAACGACCATGGCCAAAAAAAGGGTCATAAAATTGGGTGCGACATGCTTTGCCACCACCGTGCTTAGCAAGTAGAAATTCTACCGCCAGATGTGATTGTTGAGTTCCCTGTAGTTGTGATATTAAGTTTTAAGAGCTGACCAGCAGCAGTAATAACTGCCAGATGCTGAAAGTCTGATGCAATGTTAAGCTGATGAAATGAAGGTGATTCAGCATAGCATGGGTATTTCCCTTTAAGACTAGGGATGGGTTATATCACTTTAAGAGGTGTTTATTTAAGAGGTAGCCATTAGAGGGTGTGTTCTCTCTCCTTGTGGTCCAGTATTCATTGCAGAGTTCTCCATGTGTAGCGTTAAGAAGAACGCTTACTTGTAAAGGTATTTTGCCTACCACATTTATGTTTCTGTATATAACTGTTGTAGAGAAACTACTGTTAAATGTATAAGTCTCTGCATGCTGTGTTTTACTCCCTCCTATGTTTCTAGACCCTGGCGTGCTCTTCTTGGAAAAGCCAGGGTTTTTTTTTCTCTCGCTCCTGAGTTTTCACTGGGTTTCTCCTCTTCTTCGTAGATCTGCAATCAAGCCCTGCAGATGCACGGCGGCTACGGCTACCTGAAGGATTACACTGTGCAACAGTTTGTGCGAGACATCCGGGTGCACCAGATTTTGGAAGGTAGGTTGCCGGGTAGTTCCTAGGAGCTTGGACCCTGCTGTTCACACACACCGACTGGTGCTGTGGTTGGATTCACACAACCTCGGCTATTCTTGGCCGCTCTCGGCGTCTCCCGAATGCACACCAGTTAAATAGAAACTGAGTCATATATTGGACCGATGGTTCAGGGTCTGCGCTCCATTCTTGATCAAGTCCTCGACACAGTGGTTGTTTCGTCTGGCTTGAGAAAATGCTTTAAAACTGCTGCTTCTAGTTACAGAGAGAGAGAAAGAGGGGGGAGGGAGAGAGATAGAGAGAGGGAGACAGAAAGAGAGTGGGAGACAGAGAAAGAGAGGAAGAGAGAAAGAGGGAGGATAGAGAGAGAGAGAGGGAGAGAGGCAGGGAGAGAGAGGGAAGGAGAGAGAAAGACAGAGAAAGAGAGGGAGAGAAGGGTGAGAGAGGCAGAGAGAGACAGGAGAGGGGGAGAGAAAAAGAGGTAAAGAAAGGGAGGGAGGGGGAGAGGAAGAGAGAAGGAGAGAGAGAGGGAGAGAAAGACTGGGTGAGAGGCAGAGAGAGGTGGAGAGAGAAAGAGGGAGAGAGAGGGAAAGAAAGATAAAGAGGGAGAGAGAGACAGAAAGAGGGAGAGAGAGAGAGGGAGAGACAGAGAGAGAGAGTGGGAGAGAGACAGAGAGGGAAAGAGAAAGAATGACAGAGAGAAAGGGAGCGAGAGACAGAGAGAGAAAGAAAGCCAGGCCAATAGACCATCACCCAGAATAAAACAAAAAGTTAAGTAAAAATAGTAAATTTCTAAGTGTAGTAATAATGTTCTCCCATTATGTGAGAGTTTGTGAACATCAGAAAAAATATGATTGCATTTGGGATTTTACTGCATTTAAAGATTTACTGTTTCTGGTTTACCTGTACTTAGGAATTTCCTGTTTCTCTACGTAGGTCAAGTGAGGGACAGTTTAGAAGAAATTGTGAACATTTAATGCAATTTATATATTTAAATTGGATTATGGGCAGTCATTTCAGCAACCTTTTAAAGTCACAAGGGGGGCCCTCCAAAAGGGGCTTATGACTCGGTTTTGAAGTTCCAACATTGCTCCCTCCTCCTCCGTGATCACATGACCACATTTTGGGCCCTGGGCAACTGTCACAGCCATTTGCAGCATCTCGAAATCCCATGATCCTGATTTTTTTTTTTTTTTGCTAAAACAACAGATTTTCTTCATCACCATTGCAAAAAAAATAATTGTAAAAGCAGGGTCTGGTCATGTGGTGACTCGCTTTACAACACACGTCCATAATTGCCAGGCTCAATTACGGACATAAGTCGAGGACCACCTGTCAAGAGCCGGCCTAGGGGCAGCTCCGGTGGCCTACAGGTGGAGCTCTCGCCTCATCAGGAGGTTGTGTAAGTTCCGTCCTAGCTAGAGGCTGATATTTGGAATAGACTCTCCTGCTCGAGCAGGGGGTTGGACTAGATGACCTCCATGATCCCTTCCAACAATGTATGTTCCATGATTATTCTAAACATTGAAGCACCATTTCTTAGGATGCAAAATTGGGGTTCCCTGCCATTTGGTACCTCATGTTGTGGTTCGCCGGCAGCCTGTGCAGACAGCAGTGGAATTTGACAGTGGGGAAGAACGGGGACCAGTTTGGGAGTCTGGAAAGCACTTGGACGAGGGTCCTGTGTCCGATGCAGAGATGGGGCCAGGACCATCTGGGAGTTATGTGCTACCTCCGGAACCTCGGAGTCTGGCAATAACGAGGCAGAGGAATAAGGAGAGCCTGTTCCCAGTATGTGTACGCACAGATTTGCTGGAAGGTGAGAGCAGCTGAGACAAAAGGGGCAACTCGGGAGTAAGGCTTGGAGGTGATTGTATAAAGGACAGGCAAAGGTGAAGAAACCTTTGCAGGAAGCAACGTTGTTCGTTCTGTTCGGATTAATCCTTGAAGCTCTGTGGACTTTGTACTTCGGTTGGTCTTTTTTATAGTTCATTTGGCACTTTTGTTGTTGGCCGCAATTCAAAGGAGAGAAAGGTGGATGCTTATCTCGAGGGATTGTTTGGGACCCATTACTGGCTGGGAATGAACATAATTCCCAGTGTTGAAATAAAACAAAAGTTGTTTTAACTAAGTGTGTGCTTAATTACTTGGAAGCCTTGGTCAGGACATCTCTTTTGCACCCAGGCCGTTCTACAGTTCGTTAACTAACACACACATTTCTTGTTTCCCTCTTTGTGCGCTGCAGGGACCAATGAAATCATGAAAATGATCATAGCCAGGACTCTGTTACAAGCCTGAGTGTCCGGAGCTGGCCATCGGCCTCAGTGTGCTACAAGCTGCTTTGGGGAGATGTGCCAGGCAAGAGGAAAAGCGATGCATTTTTCTCTTTGCCCTAAATTCCAGATTTTGCAACCGGCACAGACTGGTAGAGCTGGAAAGTCAGAACAAAGGCAGTCTGGTCTCAATAGATCCTTTTGTCCACAATAGTGCCAACACTGAACATCTGCTCCCCACTACTGGTTGAAATTCCTCCGTGTGGGAGTTCTCTGCATCAGCCCTCCATCACCATGGGTTCCCGCATCCCAGCAGCGACTCCTCCTGGGAAGAATCGGATCCATTCTGGATTTAGCTTTAGCTGGGAAACGTACTCATTTTCTTCTTAATGCATACTTCTCTCCAGAAAAAGGAAGAATTGTTTCTCAAAGGAGATAAAAACCTCTCTCTCTTTATTCCCCCATTCCCCCAGTCTTTAATAGGGAAAGAAAGTCTTGCCATGCTCTTGGAAAATCGATTTTTAGCATGGGGATGGTAGGCACCTGATTTAAACAAAAACAAAAATCTTTTGCCATCGTGTTAGTTGGCCACAGAAAAGCCAACCATGAACTTGTTTGTTTGTTTGCGTCAGAAGCATCAGAATTGAAATGAGATGTACTTGTATGCCACACACAATTGAAAATATAAAATCACAGGATTAAAATCTGTACAAGCTAAAACAAATCACGCCCAGAGTGAAGTGTAAACTGCAGATTATTTCCTTCCGAATGTTGGAATTAATAAACGCCTCGTGATTTCTTGTCTTTCTTATCTGCTCGTTTTCGGTTTGTGTGGCGAGATGATTTTATCCTACATTCTTGAGGCTTGTAAGAGCTGGCTTTTGAATCCCTTCCTTCCTTCCTTCCTTCCTTCCTTCCTTCCTTCCTTCCTTCCTTCGGAAATTTATATTGCCGCCCATTCGCACATTGGCAACTTAAGGCAGCTTACAAGAATATAAACTCATATAAAAAAAAACAAACTAATAAAAGAGAGAATCATATAACAGATTTAACAGAATAACAGAGTTGGAATGGACCTTGGAGATCATCTAGTCCAACCCCCACCCAAGCAGGAGACCCTACACAATTCCTGACAAATGGCAGTCCAATCTCTTCTTAAAAGCTTCCATTGATGAAGCTCCCACAACTTCCAAATGCAACTTCTGTTCCATGGGTTGACAGTTCTCACTGTCAAAAAGTTTCTTATTTCCAGATTGAATCTCTCCTTGTTCAGTTTCCATCCATTATTCCTTGTCTAGCCTTCAGGTTTTTTGGAAAATATGTTGTCCCTCTCCTCCCTGTGGCAGCCCCTCAAATATTGGAAGAGTGCTATCATGTCTAAATTCATAATACGTATAATAAAATAACTCCCCGCCCTGGCAACACATCACACAAGCCATTTAATGGACTCCATCCTCCTCTGGATTCCCCAGGCTCGCTGGCAGAACCAGGTCTTCAGTGCCTTCCAGAAGAGTGTTAAGAATGGTGGCCATTTTAATTTCTGGGGGAATGATGTTCCAGAGAGAGGGAGCCACACAGAGGGCCCTTCTTCTGGGTCCCACCAGGTGTATCTCCCTTGGGGATGGCCACCATTTTGATCTCGCTAGCAGTGGACATTCCTAGAAGGAAGGGAAGCCCATGGTTGATTTTTGGTAGCAGTTTTTGAAAGCAGCCAAGCCTGCCGAGGTGGAAGCCATGTCCCAATGACAGCTCCCCAATAAAAAATTTAAAAATCCCAAGGGGATTTGCAGTGAAGGTTCGGTCTTTGATGCAGATGCGTCAGTGGGTTGCCTGGGTCGATATAGCTGCCCTTCTGTGGGGTGAATCCATAGATGAGTGCACCCCAAACTGAGAGAGAAAATGTTCCCTGGGGAAAATAAATACAGGGGTAGTCCTTGACTTAAATATAGTATTTAAATATAATTGTTCACGGCTTTAATGAAAATGGGAAGCCATTCCTTTTTTGTAATTTCCCCCCTTCTTTTGCATTTTCTTTCACATCTTCAAGAGCAGGATTCGCAGCCGCAGCTCCAACGCGTGTCTGGGCAGGACACGCTTCTTGGCTGCGTTCACACGTTAAGCTTCCCAAGGATTAGCCTCCCTTGCTTTTTTCCTTGGGAGAGGGAGGGAGTTCTTTGTGTATGAATCAGGGGTTACAATGGGGTTTTCAGCCACACCGAGCCGATCCCTCTGAGGAGACCGTCAGCGGCCCGCAAGAGGGTTGCTGGCCATGTACCTAGCGCGCTCCATCGGGCCACAGGTGAGGCGCCGTGGGCGGGGCGAAAGAGCGACGGGAGCGCCGTCCAATGGGCGCGAGGGGCCGGGTGCGGTCTCGCGCGCCGAGCGCCCGCCTCCCCCCCGCCGCCGTCCAATGGCGTCTCGGCGTCTGGGCCGCCCTCCTCCAATGGGAGGCGCCTCCGCCCGTTAACGGGGCGCCCGTGCGTGGGAGCCGGAGCGGCGGGACGGGGCCGGGTCTCGCCGGAGGTGGTCGGCCATGTGGAGCTGCGCGGGGCGCCGTCGTCGCCGGCTGCTGGCGGGCCTCTTCGTGCTGCTGCTGGCCGCCGTCGCCATCCGCAGGTGAGGCAAACAGAGAGACAAGGGGGCGTGGCTCCAATGCCCCGCCCCCAGGCCGCGCTCTGGCCACGCCCCCTCGGAGGGACCCCCCCCCCCCTCCTCTCCCCAGGTTACTACCGAGCCCATCCTAGGGGTTCCCCTACCCATCATCCTTCCCTCCCTGCAGCTGCCTTTCCCCTTCTTCTAAGGCTGGTGTTCTCCCACCACCACCTCAGATGGATGCTGCGACTGCCGCCCCCATCATCCCCAGCCGACCACCAGGCCCATCACTCACAGCCCGGCTGGCCACGGGCTGGAAGATCACAAGGGGGGAGGAAAGCCACCTGCCCACTCCCCATCCTATCCCACCCCCACCCCCTGAGGAGACCCCTTCTCTCCATTTGCAAAAATGGGACCTCTCCCCATTTCCAACATCTTTTGCTGGCTGCATATTTTGCAGGAACACAACATTGCACACAGACACACACACACACACACAAAGGCGCACAGTTGTGCTTTAAAAGGCAGTCTTCCCCCCACCCCCCAAAAAAAACTTTGTTTATTTTTCCTTCTTTGCAAGCATCTTTCAAACTTGCCTTTGCACCCTGCAACATCCGAAGGTACCCATTGCAAACTTGGCTTGGACTTTGGGTCGCCAGATACCAGGGGGTGCATGTCAGAAAGAGAGGACCCGCTCCTATCCATCCTGAGTCATCTCATCTGGTTATTTTGGGTGGACACACACGAACACACGCACACACACACACCTCCCAACCTTGCACCTGCTATTTAGAGAAAGAGCCACAGATCCATTGGGAAAGCCTACAATCTGCCTTTGCCCGGATGATGCCTTAGTGCCGTAATGGCAGGCGACGTATTGTTGGTTTTCTGTTGCAAAGGAGATATATTTCTCAGCACAAATAAGCAATGGTTGCATCGAATGAGAAATTGGACAAGTTAGTGTACTGTACCCTTTAAGAGGTCATAACAGTAATAGTAATAAATAACAGCAGCAGCAGCAACAAGAACAACAACAACAACAATAATAATAAATAATAATACATACCTAGGATGCTGGCAGCAACCCATATCAACCATTAGGGCCAGTCAGTTATATTTGTGATACATTTTTAAATATTCAGTTGACTGAGTTTCATGTTTAATGGATAAAATTAATAATATCATCATCATCATCATTATATATTTTAAGAAGATACTTGGTTGATACCTAGGATGCTGACAGCAAACCTTATCAACCATTAGGGCCAGTCAATGATATTTGTGATACATTTTTAAATGTTCAGTTGATTGAGTGTCATGTTTAATGAATAAAAGTATAATAATAATAATATAGTAATAGTAATAATAGATTTGGATCCTGTATTTATTAATTAGATATTTATCCTTCCTGTATGACTGTAGAAGTAACACAAGGTAGAAAACATTCTTAATACTCCTCCTTCCTCCTATTTTTCCCACACAATAACCCTGTGAGTAAGGTTAGGCTGAGAGAGAGGGATTGGCCCAAAGTCCCCCAGCCAGCTTTCATGCCTGAGGCAGAACTAGAACTCACACCCTCCTGGTTTCTAAGCTAGCATTATTACCAAACTGCCTTTCATTTTTATACATAACTCAAGGCAGCAAACCCAACATAAGCTTGCCACCTATTTTTCCCACAACAATGTGAGGTAAGTCGGACTGATTGAACAACGCCTGGCTAAGGTTGCTATGTACATTTCCCCCATTTCTTCATATAATTTTATTGGATGGGCAGCACTGCCCGACTCATCAGCTGCTTACTTAGATAAATCTGGTGTTGTTTTTCAGTAATTTCATGCAATTTGCTGAGTATGTAGAAAATAAATCTCATATTGTTTGCAAATGAAAGAAAGCTTCAATCTTCTGGGAATTAACCCCATGGTAGTTTTCTGCTGGTAAAGGAAAGACGTTGGTGAATCTAAGCACATGATCTTCTCTGATGTTTGTACTGTAGCAACATTCATACCAGACTCATGTTACCATTACTACATAAATACACAAGGCACACCAGGTAATTTTACACCATCCTATTGATTTCAGATGCCACTTCTGCTGCAACATATAATATTGCCAGATTCTCTGTAGCAGCACTCCTAAATTCATCAGAGAATGGCTTCTCATTTAGACCTGGGGCTCAACACTATAAACTAGATTTCCATGTGTGCCTGGTTTATGGTATTAGGGCTGTCTGAAACTTACTACAAATAGTTTTCCACTTACTAACTTTTTACGCTCCTTCTTTCTCACTTGTTAAATCTTTTGTTCCATGTATTTAATTTGTGCATCTTTTATACCTTCTAGATTTTTTATAACTCATTTAAATTCACAGCTCCTTTAAACGGGCTTCCTTTCGAGGGCCATATCTTGTCCCCTTACGGCGATCTATGGCTCTAATAAAAATTGATTTGCTTTGACAAAGGAAGGCAAAAGTGATTTGAGCCTATTCCTTTGCTTGCAAGTTGTCAAAAGATTAATTTTAAGGCTGCCTCTGTGATGATTTTTCAAGCTCTATAAGATCTAATGTATTTTTTTTGTGGAGCTGAAAGCTCCACAAAAAATTGTATTTTAATTACTTCCTTCTCTGTGGCCAAATAGAGAGATAGCAGGTCTTCCATCATGAAGTGCAGGTCAAGAGCCATCTTCCTTGTAGAGTCACTCTTAATTTGTTGACAAATTAGTTTCACCCCTAGTTAATTTTTTTCATGTTGAGACTTCCATGTTGCAATGTATGTTTCCTATGAGTTTTCCATAAAAAAGTACAAGAAACACGGAAGAGTTTGGTCTATTGTGACCACAAACAAAAATTTATTCACATGAAAAAAATGTCTATCTTCCAGCCTCAATTTATGACAGACGCATGCAAAATATTCCCATCAAAGGTCCAGTAGTTCATCAGATCGTTAGTTGAGGGAAATGCATTCATTTGGGAGAATTCAAAAACTATAAAACTTTATGAAGATTCTCAGCTATCCAGGTCATGGTTGTCCCAAAGGTGCTTTTTTCTGGAGGTCACTGGACTTTCTGGTTTTTCTTTGAAGATGTTTCGCTTTTCATCCAAGAAGCTTCTTCAGCTCTGACTGGCCATTCCCCACCATCTAGTCAGAGCTAAAGAAGCTTCTTGGATGAGAAGCGAAACCTCTTCAAAAGCAAAAAAAAACAGAAAGTTCAGTAGCCTCCAGAAAAAGCACCTTTGGGACATCCAAATCATAGTTGTATCAAAAGTGGTTTTTATTTTTGAAAAGGCAGTCCAACTGATTCAGGTGATGGCCCTTCCACCTTCCGCACCATCCAATACAACTGATGAAGCTCCCAGGATAGGAGAGCAAAATGTCGTCTTCCTCGTTAAAAAAAACAGTCTCCATGCTTTTTCAAAAATAAAAACCACTTTTGATACAAAACTGTATATTCTTTATGGCTTCATATTTACTAAGAATAGATAGCTGCAAAGAATAGATTCAAACCACAGAAAACCAGCCACCATTCTCTTAATATTTTTGGATCACATCCCTTGCTGTTAATCCGCTGGCTAGGACTGATGGGAGTTGGAATCCCCACAGATCAGTGGAATGCAGTTGGCCATCTGCTTCCCTGTTATGACCCAATTTGGTGCTTTTTTTTTCTTCCCAGTTCCTTTCTTTTCTAGTGATACCTGCATGCATGTCTCTGGATGTGAAATCAGGATGGTTTAAGTCCTGCAAGTGTGAGAAAGCACTTTTTAAATTATTTCTACATTCCTGAGGTCGCCTTCCAGCCTATTTGTGTTTCTGTTTGCTGGGTGTATCCTCTTCTTAGGATAAATGTCCTTCTAAAGCCATGGCCCTTCTTAGCTTCCTCCCTCTGTTAAAGCTGGATAACAGTTAAAGCTTTAGGTCAGTGGAGCAAAGGGTTATTGGAAGGTATATCGAGTTAAGCTGAATTAAAAAATTAAGGTCACGTTTGGCCCTTGGAAATAGTGACTTCTGGAAAAAAGATTATAGGTAGCTCTTGACTACAGTTGAGCCCCAAATTTCCGTTGCCAAGTGAGACATTTGTTAAGTGAGTTTTGTCCCATTGTACCACTTCTGTTGCTACTGCAGTTGTTAGAATTCGTAATACGATTGTTAAGCGAATCTGGTTTAACTCCATGGACTTCACTTGTTGGAAGGTCTCTAGATCACACGACCTAGAGATGCTGCAACCGTCATACAGGTGAATTAGTTGTCAAGCACCCGAACGTAAATCACATGACTGGGGATGCTGCAACGGTCATAAGCCTGAAAAATGGCCATAAGTCATTGTTTTTCCTGTGCCATTGTAATTTCAAACTGTCAGTAAGTGAACTCTGTGTTAGGATTTGATTTAGGATTTGATTTGGAAGAGGCCCTTTCAGAATTTCAGATTGAATGCTAACCTGCAATGGGTTAAAGCAGACAAATATTTTTCCCCAGAATGGAAGTTCAGACAAATGTACGCACCATGTCCTTCTGTTTAGTTTGGCTACGGTTTATGCACACAACTGGACAATATTCAATAATGTGTAAAAAAAAAATTGCCCCAAAACTAAAACTTCGTGAACGTTGACGATTTATAGTATATTTTAAGAATGTGGTTTGTGTGTGTGTGTGTGTATGTAGATAGATAGATAGATAGATAGATAGATAGATAGATAGATAGATAGATAGATAGATAGA
>BHFT01058658.1:0-12381 GCA_004320025.1 Laticauda laticaudata
CAGGAAATCTTTCTGACCAAAGAGAGGCTGTATTCCTTACACATGCGGACCAGCCAGTCTTTAAAATGGCGAAGCGGCTGGCTAAAACCCAGAGATGTCAAACAGATGACTTGCCCGAGCTGAACAAGAATGCTCCCGAGCACCATATGCACCTGTGGTCCTCCAACTTGATAAAGACACTGAGTTCTACAAGAGGACCAGAAGGACGATGAAACTCTCCGGATATTTTGTAGCAGCCCTGAGAACATTTGGAAAGGAGCCTGCAAGTTCCAGAACAGGGACAAGGCCATGCAGGGACCGTGTGGGTCCTCGGTTTGGAAGGCATTTACCCTTCAGAGCAAGCTCCTGAATTAGACCAAAATAACATAACCGTGGCCAAGGCCATTGCAGAGGCAACTGCCGCCGAAGCAGCATTTCAGAGGTATCAAAGACCTTATTAACGTCTAACACCATTTATAATCCAGTATAGCCAATACCCTGCCGGAGTCAAAATATTTCCATGAGTACCTTATTGTAGAACTTTTTTCGATCATCACTTGATCACAAGCCCCTTTTAGGGAATCCTAGCAGGCCAACAAACCAACCCCGAACATTCGGTCACCTAGAATGATGGGTGCGTCTGAATTCCTCGCCTGCCTACTCCTACACGCTGATTCATCACCCCGGAAAAGCCATTACACATGGCCGAGGCCCGAGCCGTTCCCTGCTGCCCACTCACGGAAGAGGACCAGCTCCAACCATCTCCACACTCCAAACTAGAGACCTGCCGGACTGCTTGCTGTAACCGCAGTGGGACGTCCACGGAGCCACCGTTAAAGATCCTTGACAGCCGCGCATATTGAATTGGCATGAGGTAAGAGCTGGCCAAGAGGAACAAAACTGAGACTTTTAAGCCATTTCGCACCCGACAGATCGAACTGTCTAGCGAAAAAGGTTTGCATTTTATGGGCGTGACAGGGTGGTTATACCAAACAGGAAGATTTTCTGTGCATGTTGTATGAGGGACACTCAGGCATAGTCAAAATGAAAGCCCTGGCCAGGAGTTATGGTCTGGTGGCCAGGGCTGACAAAGACATTGAACGTTGTTTGGCAACATGCCATGACTGTCAAAAAATCAAGCCTACCCCCCCCCCCCACAGGCACCAGTCAGAGAATGGGGAAAACTCCAGGTCCCATGGTCTAGACTACATATTGACTTTGCTGGGTGAAAAAAGGAAAGGAAAAGGAACACCTTCCTAATGGCTTGTGGATGCCTACTTCGGAACTGGTTAGAAGTATTCCTATGGCTTCCACAACCACCGAGGCCAGTAATGAAACAGCTAGACAAACTTTGCTACACATGGGTGCTGATGCACTGGTGTCAGATAATGGGCCCCAGTTTACAGCGTTAGCATTTGAACAGTATCTGGCTGCCCAGGGTATACGACATGTTTTTAACAGTGCTGGCGCCATCTGCTGCAAAACGCCAGAGCTATGAATGTATGGTTAGTACCCCGGTCTTACTGACTACTCCTAGACGATGGTAGAGAATGGAAGCGGCACACTATAGACCAGCTTCATTCTCGCCAACTCGAACGAAAAAAACACCATAGAACCAAAAAAAAATAAATATCGACCAAAGAACAACGAGAGGAGGGGGGGGAAATACAAATAATAAAAAAGGGAAGACAAACCTCCCATTAATTAAGACAACAAACACTACAAAAAGGACTGTCTAACAAATCAAAAAGAGCACTCATGGTTAGTATGAAACCCAAATGAGAAGTCTGCAGGGAGCAGAGAGAATGAAGCAAGGCCTTCTGGGAAGGAATAGCCAGGCCAGCTCAACCAATCCGGTCAACCAGGAGGGTAGCGGCGGGGGAGCCATCTTCAACCGGCCCGAGAGACTCAGGCGGGAGCAGCAAGCTGACTCACCCTTCCAGTAGGGGTTCCATGGAAGGACCAGAGAGACAGTGATCCCATCAAACCGCTCGAAGACCATTGCCGAGACTGAGCTGCGCTAGGGTCAACCGACTAGAAAAAAGGCCCCCACCTACTATGGTGACCGTGACGCCGTTGGACTTAAACCAAGGAGGGAGGAGTGTTCTGTATGGAACTGGTAGGCTCCAAGTTCCCTATTCTGGATTGGCCGAAAAGGCCATTCACGTGATTGGGCTGTTAGAGAACCAATCCGGTTAACCCACCAAACGGCGGGGAACAGTTAAACGTGGTGTCATTGGCCACAAAGCCGCAGGCAAGCCGCTATAAAAGGGCTGCCGCGGCTGGGCTGTTTGTTCCGTTACATTGCTTAGCGAGTTTTAATAAAGAGTTTATTGGTTGGACCGGGTCTCATGCGCTTCTTTCCGGAAAATCCATTAATTAGAGGAAAAATATTCTTTACTGGAAAATCAAGTGTAGCATCAAAAGAATTCTGAATCTGAGAAAAATTAGTGTATAAATCACCCATATACCAAAGTGATGGCAATGTTTCCCACTCACAATTAGTCAACTGTCCATTCCAATTAAAAGTTGTATATAATGTCATGTGGGCATCTTTCAGGTTGGTGATGAAGGCATCTGTCATTGACCTTGACATATTTTGATGAAGAGGTGCACTTGTGCATAGCATAAAGTAAGGAGCCATAACAAGGAAACTTCCCCCCCAACTTAACCAGTATTTTTCTCTGAAACCCTCTAGCTCGCTTCCCATAAACTATTTCAACCTCCTTCCCCTGTTACTTATGACAGTCGAAAGATGCAGAGCAAAGGAAAGAATCTTGAAGGCTGGACACCCAAACCCCTGCAAACCCTCAGCCCAAGCCTACCCCTGATGGTAGGGATACTTTAGGTTGACAAGTACGGTTAATCTTACAATAAGATATAGCTAGTACTCCTGGTTGTGCTTCTCATTTGGATATCTCACAGGCTAGCCAATTTTAGATTCGTTGCCCTTCCCTAGCAGAATGAGGTGCCAGCGTCAGATGTTGGATTCCAGACAGCAGAAGTGGTTTCCTTCCCATTATTATGGAGGGGCCCTCTGAATGAGCAGGCAGCCAAGGAAAGCACCCAACCCTGACCACATACTCCAGCATGTACTGTGCATCATCACTTTGCTTTTCTGTCTCTTGCATAGAGGGGTTTGTAGCTGGTGCAGATGCAGATAGATAGATTCCACAAAACATTCCACAACAAGAGTACATTTTATTGGTACATCAGGTATCTTCATAACTCACAAATTGTGATGAAGTTCTCTTGTCATGACCAATCTTTTGTATATCAGCCTTGCAGGAAAAGATGTTATCCTCTAACCCATCTCGTAGAGGTAGAAAAAGCTACTATCAGTTCATGAGTCCAGGCAAGAATGAAGGGAAACCCTCCCCTAACCGCTCGAGCAATTAGTGACCAATCAGGGATGCAGATGTGGCCACATGACATGACCTACATTTCCCTAGGATACCGTGAACTACATTTACCATGATGCATTCCAATTAAGGGGACAGCTTCATAATTTCCTAAAGCCCATGTCACACTGGCGCCAACGGATGCCAAAAAAGGACACAGCGGACAAAGCAAATATTGTTTCCATCCGTTGTTATCCACTCTCAAGGGGCCAAAACTTTGCATACCGGAGGCGGATAACACGGACGCGGAGGACGCAGGCGTGGATGCAAAGCGGGAATGCGAACGGAAGACCCAGTGGCATGGAGTGGTTGGAGCGGATGGCACAACCACAGGGCTTCCGGCGGGCCTCAGCAAAGCGGGACGCGGAACGGATACGCGCGATGCAGGAAACGGACGCCGAACGGATGAAAGCGGATGCACAGCGGTATGGCACAGCGGATAAAGCAGATTGCACAGCGGAAGCCTAGCGGATGCCCACAGGCGGAAGTGGAACGGATTCCGAGTGTTTAATTGCGCATGTGGGGGAAGATTGCGTAAAGCCCCCCGGATATAAAGGGAAGCAGCTCGGCACATTTGCCAGCATTCCGAGGGAAAGACCTGTGCTGGACACTTCGAGTTCACTGCCTTGCCCTGCCTGCATGCCTGCCTGCCAGCCTTGCTGCCAGCCTGCCTTCCTAGCCAGCCTTTGCGTGCCTTGCCTGCCTTTGCCTGCCTTCCTGCAGGCTTTCTGCCAGGCTTCCTGCCAGCCTACCATGCAAGCTACCTGCCAGGCTTCCTGCCAGCCTTGGTGCCTGCCTGCCAAGCCTTCGTACCCTGGCTTGCCTGCCAGCCTTCCTGCCAGCCTTCCTGCTAGGCCTTGGGCCTTCCAGCTTCCAGCCTCCCTGCCAGCAACCCCACAACCACGGGAGGAAGCGAAAGCCTCAGCAACCTGCCGCCATCCCTTAGGCAAGAGGGACAGGGGGCCAACCTCCCGCACCCTGCCCCTGACTCTGCTTCTGCTGGGGCTTCTGCTTAAGCTGCTCCTGGCGGTGATGCTTCTGCTGGTGCTGGTGCTTTGCTTGGTTGCTTACTCTGTTGAAAGCTGTCCTGGTCCTGCTGGTCCTGCTCGTGCTCCTGGACTTACTCTCTCTGCTCGTTCCTGCTCGTGCTCCTGGTCTTGCTCGTTCTGCTCGTCCTGCTCGTGATCCTGGTCCTGCTCATGCCTCCTGGACTGGCTGCATCCTCTCCTGCTGTTCCTGCTGCTGCTGATCCTGCTGCCGCGCCTGTGCTGCTTGCTGATGAATGATCCTGCTTGCTCTGCTGACTGCTGCTGCTGATGATGATGATGGATTATTGATCCTGCTGTGAGAGGATGATGTATGGATGATGATGATGATGATTGATGATGATGATGATTCTGCTGGCTGCTGCTGTGCTGTGGTGGTGTGGAGAGCAGCCCCTACTACTGGGAGCCCCTCTGATGAGGGCCCATTCTTGGTCCAGACAAAGGGAGGAAGAGGCGTATGCGCAACGGAGAGAGGAATACTATATGAGAGGCGCACGAGGATGAGGTGCGGAGTGGCTGATGAGGAGAACGACTATCTGTGGTGGAAGGGACACGGGCTGTACAGGGACACCAAGTGAAGCAGGCTGCTGGAGAGAGAGGGCAGAGAGTATTGGTTTACACTTTTCAGAGGTTGCTCCTCGGCTGGTGGAAACATATTGCACACCTGGTACGGGACAGAGAGACCTACGTCATGGCCAGGTGCAAGCTAACCTGGAGGGTTGAGCGTCCGCGCACCGAGGAAGCACCAGCAGCCCCTCTCACTACAATCTCTCTGGCAGCCTGCTGAGAGCCAGTCCTTCTGGTTTGTGGGCCTTGCACATTTCCTGAGTGTTGATCAGGTTCGGCCCTTGCCTCCATTCCCCAGGCTCCATTCCCCCATTGCCTTGTTGAGGTCCACAGCCTGTTCTGCCAAAACTGGGTAGCAGCGTGCGCATTGAGATTGTGCAGGAATGCAGCAAAGCTTCCACGATCCTCCTCACGGTCTCTGGGCTTTGCCACTGCATGGTGGTGAGAGTACCTGGAACCTGTTGGCCAGGATGCCAAAGGTGTTGTCCACCACCCGCCTTGCCCTGGACAGCCTCGTAGTGTGAAGATCTCTCTCATGGGTCAGGATCTGGAAGTGTATGAGTTTCATTGAAGGTAGGTTTGAGGGGAGAAGGCGTCATCCCCACGATGAAGTAGGGCCACATCTTGCGTGTTGTTGGTCAGGGGTCTGGATCTGGGAAAGAAAACCACATGAGGGTTGGTATCCAGCCCCTCCTTGAGGTACTGGCGTTGTATACCTGGGCATCTGAAAGATGACCGTAGCCTGAAGCATCGATGTACATGAATTATGTAGTCTAGCATCGACCATAGGCAAAGAGGACGATGCTGAAGAAAGCCCTTTTAAGTGAAATAAGTGACCCCGACTTGGCTGGATGAGCTTTGCGGCTACGTGCTTGCCTCGATGCGCCTCCAAAACGGTGTGTGGGAAGTTTCCACCTCTTGATACCACTGCTCTGCAACTTTCTTCCATCCTTCTTCAGTTGGAGCGGGCACTGGAGGGCTCCTCCTTTGTATTTTCGATGATGCGCCTGCACCACTTCTCTGACCACAATGGCTGATGTGTGAGCCTGTGTGGCACCCTCCAGTCATACTTGCTGCTTTTTTTAGGTGGTTCCCTGAGGCCAGGTGGCGCAGAGATTGTGAGTGCCACCTTGAGCCCAGGTTCCCCAAGTGCGGCTGGAAGTTGCGGGTTTACCTTGGTCAACCTGGGTGTGCACTGCACACTTCGTCAAACATGGCTGGAGGCATCCTCATGAAGTTCTGGAACACCTGAGTGTCTCGTTCCTAGCTGCACCATCAGTTTGTTGTACAGTCCGTACTCTGCTCTTTTTCTCCCCGATATTTTTCCCAAAATTTTCGCGACCAGACGGCTTCTTGGCCGCCTCTTTTTCTTCCTGTAGTTAGAGTTCACAGAGCCTGTAGATGGTTTCTTACTGTTGCAGAAGGATGGTGGCTGCCAAAAAGGACTGTGGGTACGATCCACGGTGGACATGACTGGATCTGTGGAAGAGGAAGAGTCAGGATGAAGGCTGCCAGGAGGTCTGCAAACGCTGGCTGCGGGCTGAAAGTGAGATGAAGACGATGTTTGCTCCCCTTTTTATAGCAGTATTAGGTGTCCCTTTTGCATCATCTAGACATCCTCTAGGCATCCTCTAGACATCCTTAATATCTGAGATAGGTCCCCTCTGCGAACCTGTTTTTCCGCTTTAAATTGCTTTGTTTCCGTGCTTGTATCCCAATTCTGCATTCCGTTCTGCATCTGTTCCGCGTCCGTTCCGCTTTCTCCCTGCATCGGAGCGGAATGCGAGTTTGCGCGGAATGCCGCAGTGGATGCCATGGCAGATATAGCGATGCGTAACGGATGCGTAAGTGGATGCGTATCACGGACGAACTGGATACATTTTCCACACAAAAGTTTTGGGCAGCCCAAAACACTTTCGGAGCAGATGAAACGTCAAATAAACTGATGCTGGACTGATAGAGAGGAAGCAAAACTGAGGCAGTGAGTACATCGCGTTAACCAACGGATGGCAAGGTTTTTTGTCCATTTTACATCCTCTTTGCATCCGTTGGTTCACTATGACATGGGCTTTAGTAACGATCCAATTCCCATAGACTGGCTGGGACAGCACATTGTTCCTTGCTTAAGTGGTGCAGCTTGGCACCATTGTTCTGCAGTGGTTCTTTAAATGGACAAAATGGGCAAGATAAAGGAACAATGACAGGACTGCAGTTGGTAACAATGCAAGTGGCAGTACTCCATTCAGATGCAGTTACCAGGCTACTCAGCTTTTGCACTTGGAATTGAGAACGTGGGAGATGCCACCTTGTCTTTCTCTTGAGGAAGCAAATATATTGGATTACCTTACACTGCAGTCAGCTGACAAAAACTGGAATGGTTGATTTTTTACAATGAGCAGTAAAGGAACCCAAGGAAAATGTCAAAAGTTTTGCTGCCTCCAAGGTTTTCAAATCATGTGTTAGAGTACAGATCGTCCTCAACTTGCAATCACAACTGAGCCCAAAATTTGCTAGGTAAAACATTTTGTGAAGTGAATTCTGCCTCATTTTGTGACTTTTCTTGCCACAATTGTTAAATCACTGCAGTTAGTAAATTTGTAACATGGTTGTTAAGTGAATCTGGCATCTCCACTGAGTTTGTCAGAAGGTCGCAAAAGGGGAATCACAGGACCACCAGATACTGCGACCGGCATTAATACGAGTCAATTGCCAAGCACCTGAATTTTGATCATGTGAACGTAGGGATGCTGCGATGGTCACTTTTTTCAGTGACATTGTAACTTTGAACAGTCACTAAATTAACTGTTGTAAACTGAGGACTATCTGTAAAAAAAGCTGATACTGTTACATAACCAAAATGGTTCAAAGTGGAAGATGTGTTTTATTCAACTTCTTGAAGGTGGTAAACAGAATTTGTGAAAATGGATACCTCTGAAATGTTTGAAATGGATGAGCCAATACCCCAGAAATAGACTGCTGTGACTATTGTGAAAATTTCTTAGGTCTCTTAAGAGTTTTTCAGATGGAAAGCTATTTATCCTTTGCTTTTACTCACATGTGTGGGCTGATTTGTTCTAGATGAGTTGGGCCATTCTTATCAACCAAGGAGGATTCAGATCTACATTTGCAGTTCCATAAGTAGACCATAGATAGTTCAGCATAGAGCTGAAGAAAGTCAAGAGCTTCCATTAGTGGGTGGGATTCAAAATTTTTTATTACAGGTTCTGTGGGCGTGGCTTGGTGGGCATGGCAAGGGAAGCAGACTGTAAATCTCCAGTCAGAGGTGGTATTTGTTGGTTCTCTGAACTACTCAAAATTTCTGCTATCAGTTCTCCAGAACTGGTCAGAACTTGCTGAATACCACCTCTGGCTTCCACCCTCATACTTTGTAGCTTCCAGATCAAAAATATTTTAGCTGTCTAGTGATGTGGAGTCTAGTGTCAACCGTGAAGCTGACATGATTGAAAACATCTAGGAGCTTCAGTATTGCCACACTGGAACTGAGGGATAGGGAGGGGGGAAATTGAAATAATTCAGACTTTGTAGCCAAAACAAAGTACATTCTCTTGGGAACCAAGAACATTCTCACACCTGGTTGGAGGAAGGAGGAGTGATGTCACCATGTAACCAGCCATGATTGGACTATGTGACTGAGTGTTTTGAGAAAGTGAAAAACTTTTATTTTTAATTAGGGGAAAACTGTGGGAACCCTCAGAGTCGGCTTTCACTAGACACAGTATGTGCCAATATGATATTTCCAATAAAGCTATTCTTTGTGGAATCCACCTGCCTCAGAGTTTTGCTTGCTATGGATCTATTACTTGGAACTCTGATATATAGGTAGGTATCTAGAGCAGTGGTGGCGTAGTGGTTAGAATGCAGTGCTGCAGGCTACTTCTGCTGATTGCCAGCTGCCAGCAGTTCAGCATTTCGAGTCTCACCAGGCTCAAGATTGACTCAATCTTCCGAGGTTAGTAAAATGAGGACCCAGACTGTTGGGGGCAATATGCTAAGTCTGTAAATTGCTTAGAGAGGGCTGTAAAGTACTGTGAAGTGATATATAAGTCTAAATGCTAGTGCTAGTGCTCAACTCACTGACAGGATGACTGACATGGTAAACTGCTTGAAGATGTAGTCAACCATATCCCACACAGCACAGCCCTCAACACTCTGAGAGCGAAGAAGTTCTTTAATAAAGCACAGAATAGCTTTTCTCACCTGTCAAAGAATGAAAGAAGATGATGATGTAAGTGAGCATGGTAATTATTACATTTGAATACTGCAGAATCTTTATAGGACCCCATAAGTAGCCTTCATAAACTTTTGTCAAATGATGCATTTATAGACATGCTAGAGAGGATAATGACAGCAGTCTTTTGAGAAAGGTGCATTGTCTGGGCTGAACCAGCTCACAATGCAAATCAAGATAGTTAGGGCTGAATACTCCTGCAAAGCAATTCATAGGACACTCGCCCAGAAGACTGCTGGAACATTTCCGAGCAAGGCAACATTTCTTTTTCATGGTCCACACTTAGAAAAGGAGGAAGAATTTGGACAAAAAACATCAGTAGGACCTGAACATTTCAATTTAATTTTAAATTTCACTTAATTAAAATTAAATACAATTAATTTGATCACCCAGTCACATATTTAATCATTTGTTCTTCTATCAGATTAGTTGTATTCAAAGTGGGGTTGCCAGTCCTTAAATTTGATATAGAAATAAACAAACTATAATTTGGCAGAAAAAATTAGAATTGCAGCCAAGGGTCTGAAGAATTCAAGAAATTCTGGGGGCAGAGTGGGTGTTGTTATTTCAACTCCATCAACCAATCAAGAAATGACAACACAGCCAACCTCCCCACCAGTGTATATATAGGAGGATGTGAGTCAAACAGCCATGAAAGTCTGACTCACAGACGAACACTATACAGAAGCTTGATGATGGTAGATGAGATTCTGCCGAAACGTTGCTACAACTTCAAAAGCACAACTATAATGACGTGGGAAAATACCCGAACAAAGCTGAATACCATACATATATACATACTTACATACTTACATACATACATACATACATACATACATACATACATAATGCAAAACAAACAAATTTGACAAAAATCTAAATGCATTTTAAAAAAATCCCATGCACTAGTGATGGGGATTCAATTTTTTTTATTACCAGTTCTGTGGGTGTGGCAGGGGAAGGATAGTGTAAAAACTTCAGTCAGAGGTGGTATTTGCCAGTTCTCTGAACTACTCAAAATTTCCACTATCAGTTCTCCAGAATTGGTAGAACCTGCTGAAAACCACCACTGTCATGCACAATTAAACAAGACTATGTGTAAACTTAATGAAGCACTCCTAATAAATCCATTTATTCCCAGTCTTTATCAATACAGGAAGTGCTTGTTTAGCAACCATGATTGGGAATGGTAACTCAGTCATTAAGAAAAGCAGTCACCAAGTGAAATATCATGAATTTACAATCTTACTTTGACTTTCCTTTGCTTTACAGACCTGCAAAGATCGTAAAATGAGAGTACTAGTTGCAAAGTGACTTTCTCACTACTGTCTGAAATGCACATGGCTGCTAAGTGAGACAATCACTAAACAAGGACCACCTAACACCAAGGTGGTGCTACTTCATAAAGTACATCGTAAACTCTGGGATTTTCTTCCAGAAGGAATACAATCTTAAGAAAGTTTTCTGAATTACACTGCCATGAATTAATGCAATTTTCTTTAGACTTTTGATCTGAACTTGTATGGGTTTTTTTTTTATAGATTTCTACTATTTTACCATTTCACTATGGTCATCCAGAAGGCATTTCACGGCTTCCACAACTGGACGTTTTCTGTTTCTTGCTTCATATACTGAAAATAACCAAAGATTCACCATGAATTGAAGTGGGATTTTACCAGGAACAATTTGACTCCCATTTGTTTAAATCACAGTGGCAACAAAAGACTCTAAACACACAACACAGAAATATTTAATTGTTTGGAAACAAAGGAACCTTGATGGATAATCATGAATTAATGTGCATCTGTTTAATTAATGTGCAGATATATTTTGTTTTATACCATCTGAGTTAATGATTGCATTCCTTGGTGAATATCAGTACGGTGATGGTTTAATCACAAAATAACTAAATCCTCACATTCATCCACTCTCTTTTCTAAAGCAGAATTGGAGAGTTAAGACTTTAAGATGTTACTGAATTAAAGTTCACATCATTCCTCCTTATTGTTCACATTGGCAGGAGCTCCTGGGAATAATATAGCAATAATCGCAGGGCCATTTGTTTGTTTGTGCATAAAGTAAAGGGGGGTTGCGTAAATGTGATGCATGCTCTTTTTGGAATCTAAGAGCTTTTTGGGAGAGCTATACTTGCTACTTACTCTCATCATGGCTCACAATCATTTTTAAATTATTTAAGAATCCAACACGAATATCTTCTGCAGCATCTTTCATCTGACTCTGCAGGAAGTCTTGTGCATCAACAGGACAGCAAGAGACTGAAAATGAGAGATAGAGATAAAAATGAGAAAGAGAAAAGAAAGAGAAAGATATTTAGGGAATGCACATTATTCTTGAATTCATAGATGAAAGATGATAGATGATAGACAGACAGGCAGACAGACAGACAAACAGACAGTAGATAGAGACAGATGTATATACATACACAATTCTTCAAATTAGTTTTCTGAACAATTTGTAGTCAAAATTGCATTATCCATGAATCAGGAGAACAAAAAAAGTCTCATTTGAGAACTGTACGCAACAGAAATTCATTTTAATGTATGCCTATTAATGTACAAAGTGACAATAAAGTTATTCTAAGGAGTGGAGTATCCTGCAACAGGGCATGGTTGACAGAAACCTTGAACAAGAGCATTTTATGCCACAACATACACTACAACATCTTGATGGGTATGTCCTACACAGAAATCTGTTTGTTACTGTCTCTGCATCGAGGTGAAGTTATGGCACTGTGATAAAAACCAAGAAAAAATAATACTTGTTGTTCCGTTTGGATAATAAGATATGCGAGACCAGTACTCCATCAAACAGCTCTTTATTTAACAATATGGTGACTTGTAGCGGAACATTTGCCCAAGCTGTGGCAGCCCTTCTTATCGCAGCTTGATCGCGGCTTGCGGTCAATGATAGCTCTTCAAGAATTCCCACCGTCCGGCGGGCCAATCAGAATGGTGTTTAATTAACCAATCCGAGAGCGGCCTGTTCGGCCAATCAGTTTTAGTTATTTGGAGTCTACCAGTTTCCATACACAACACTTGTAGAAACTGTTTTGTCCGGAAAAACACGAGGTAGACCGGGTTCCAACAGCAAAGTCTTTATTTCATAGCAGTAGTTGAGA
>BHFT01058660.1:0-11012 GCA_004320025.1 Laticauda laticaudata
TCCTAGTGAACCAATCCACTTCTTACTTATCTGGACCAATCAGAACAGTAGTCTAGGATTCAACCATTTACCGCATAACGACCTTTCAAACAGGCTACAGCTCTGTTTACATGTGATACAGGCAGAGGATTACAGGTCTAGTCTCCAGTAGCCACAGAATACATTGGCAAAACTTTGTCTAGAAGTTATATAGTTTAAGGATCTGATTCAGCAGGCAGCTGTTTTTTTGCATTCCTAGCAAGATGTAAAAGGCAACACCTCAAAGCATCTAAAAGCCTTCTGCAAAAGTATAATCACTATAGACAGACAACTAATAAGTATTTTACCATAAATTAAAAATAAAATTGTGTAGCATTTTAGATACAAAAGCAAAATGGTAGCTCAGAGTGCAGAAGGGCAATCTGTACCTGCAACTCCCTAAATAATTTTTATTTTTTTCTGTGATTGCACAGCTGCACTCCCCCTCCCATAACTACAACACCATCTTTAAAAAAGGTATGTCGGCTTTACAGAGTTGCTTACAGATGCTATGCCTTGCCTTTTGCAGGCTCCAAAAGTCCTTTTTAATCTTTCAACCCAAACTGTTGCACAGCTGTTGTTACTAAAGGTTTCTGCATCAGATCTATTTTGTTAGATGCAGATTAAAGGTCTGCCATTCTACAGAATAGTTGAATGACAAGCAGAGTGAAATACTTCTATTTCTTCATGCTATAAAATTATTACCTTTCAAACATCTTAGGCTTCGTTTTGTTTTTAGAACAACAGCATCATCAAATTGCTAGGTGTCACATGGCTTTACCTGTTTTATTTGTTTGTTTCCTCAAAAAACAATCAAGAATTTATCATTATGGAAAGCAGAATGAATGAATGAAAATAATGTACTACTGCAATGGGGAAAGCAGCGCATAATTTCAATGATAATAACTGGATTTAGATTAGAATGCTTTATCATGCAGAGTCAATTTATGAAAATTGTATTTCAATATTTCTAGAATATTCCATATTTTCAAGTCACCATGATAGTAATTATTCTTGGAAATATGCCAGAAATGTTATCTGCAATTTTGTCTCTGGTCTCCTCTTTTCTTTCCCCCCTTTTCCCTCCTCAAATCCATCTGTTTCAGTGACAGTTTGACCCTTGCAACCAAAAGTATTTCCATTAAACCTATTTTGTGGAAGCAACAGAGGAGATAAAGTCAAACAAAGTTAGGTTTTAAATTTGTGTGAAATGAAATATATTAATTTTTTTTTAAAGAAAACCTTATATTCCTTCGTTAATTTAACCTCTTTTGGAAAAAAACCACGTTCAACTATTTTCTTTAATATGCTAGCTCATTAAAGAAATTGTTTAGCGAGGAACAATATGGATTGGGAATGTACTGAGTCTACCTAATCTCAATCATTCTAGAGTCTATGAATGTTTTTATGCCTGTATCTGGACTGAAATGCAGCATAGTTTTGTTTTCACATGGAAACAGTAAATACAAAATGGTGAATTGACGCAATACAAAATAATTGATTGATAGTTGCAATACACTATAGTGGGTTGACAGTTGCAAACAAGATAGAAAGTAAAAGGAAGTAATTCATACCTAATTTTGCAAAAAGTGGTGCAAGATGTTTTGGAGTTGATATATTTTATTTTCTAAGAAGGATTACTTGCTTCTTTGACATGGAATGTACTAGAATCTGCTGTGAGAAACAAAAGATTCTGAATGGAGCTAGTACAGGACATTACAGAAATTAAATTTATTAGTCAATAAATTATAAAACTTCATACTTCAGCATTTGGATTCCATCTAATCCAACGTTGATTAATCCTAATATATACTGTTAATTTTCCTCTCAGCCCCAACACAGAACTAAGTGAATATTTTTTGCTGAACAGACCCTGGCAAGAATGATAAAGCAAAACAAGAATGTCAGAAGAGTAGAACCTGGGCTCATTTGAGTTTTTCTTCAGGAAACAAAAGTTTACAGGAATGATGAAAATCATATTGTAAAATCTGCTTTTTTTCCTCTTTCAGAATCTCAAGGATGACCAAGTAGACTTACTATATAAAAGCCATACCACTAATAGTTAAGATATGATGTACAGTAACTAATATGCTGTCACCCAATCTAAGCAGAAAAAGTGGGGTATGCAATGTATCATAAACTCAAATACAGGCACCCTGTTTTTATTCATAACACATAGTTAGCTGGTGGATTTTGAAATTCAAAGATACAAGAACAGAAATATAAGCACATACCAAATGAAAATACTAAATTTATACCAATTTGTGCTTTAGAAAGAAGATCAGACATATTATTGAGATAATTACTAGTCATAAATATTTAAATCTGACATTAGTTATTACTTAGGAATACAAATACTTGGTGGAAAGATGGAGTATAATATTCTCTAGTACTGGATGCAGAATATCAGAAATAGTGCTTTTGCATTCAAAAACTGAATGTCTGTTTCAATGGACATTTAAATGCTTAGTTTGTGGACATAGATTTCTAAATTTTATGGTTTGATTCAGCAAAGATATTTTTAAGTAATGATTCTCCCAAGCAATGATTGATTACCTTTAGCACAATACATTACAGCTATTTTGATCCAGGACATGCCTCTAAATGTTATCTGAAATTATAATCCAGAATAGGACTGCAATGTTGTTGCTTTACCACCAAATAAGCCACAGAGACCCTTTTGTACCCAGGAACCTCTCTTATTTTAAAAAAATGAAACTCTGCAGATGTATAAACATTCCATACCACCCTTGCCAGATTCTACTTCTTGACAGAAGTCCAAGTTACAAGAAAATAGCACTTCTCAAGAGAGAAATCATACTGACGCTTTCTTTATTTTTTATTTTAATTTTGCTGAGCTGCCTCAGCTAAAGCTTACCAGTAAGGGTCAGTTCATATTGGTTATATATTTAAGTTACTTTCCCAAACTTCACTACAGCAGACTTATGAATAACCCTTTATGATAAGACACAAATCTCTTTGGTGTAAAGCTGAAACTTGGCTAACCGTAGAAAAATGTCTATCACATCGTGGAAATTAAACACTACAACAAATTGTCAAAAGAATCAGAAACAACATATATTACTTGCAAAACATTACAGGACATTAATTATGATTCATGTCCATAGGAGGCAATCAATACATTCATATTTTTTTTCTATATCGTTAGTTGGGAGTAGTAAGTATTTTTGGCTATGTTCTGCAAAGGTAAGAGAATTCATTTTTAGGTTGTTGAACAACCTTCCTAAACTTATATCCTTTTATGTATCTGGAGGATGGTAAGAATTCAAACACATTTGGCTAACTGGCTGGCTATGAATATGAATAGAATTCAGGCATTTCTCTGACAGAATTGTGTTTTCATTGATCGCTTATTAATTTATGATTTCCAGTTAGAACTGAGGATCTGGTTCTTTAAAAAAATGAAACATAACAAGCAATTATTTTGGCTATTAAACATTGAAGTTTGTTTTAAAAGTTGTTCTCTCCATTGGTTTTTAAGATGTGCAATAGTATTTAATTTTACTTTTCTTTTTTTAATATTTGTTATAAACTACAATGAGCTCCTTACAGATATACTTTTTCCTTTCAGAAAGCAAAATAAATAATTTTAGCTCAATACTGAGGCCATAATCATTTTGATAAAATATTAATAAACTGTTTCATTGAAAACAAAAACACAAAGAGGCATCTGTATGCATTTTTTCAGAAGTCCATTGAGTTCAGTGGGTTTACCTTCAAGTATAATTATAGAGTTGTAATTGAACTGCTTTTTCATTTTGAAAATTGTGAACCAATGAGAAGCAAACTGAATATTTTGTATCTATGTTAGTCACTAATGAACAGATTTTATTATGCTTTTTTCTATCCTGAGTTGTATTTCTTGAAGAACTGCAAACAACCACTATTCCAGTTCTTTATTCCAATTCATATTATTCAAATTCCTGCCCTTTTCCTAAAACCACTGGGGGAAGAGGCGTAATGTACAGTTAGAAAAGTATACATAGCATTGCTTCTTAGCTTTCTTTTAAGAGTTAGATTTTGATGTTGGCAGAAAAATATTTAATATATTGAGATGAGTTGGAATATATTGAGCAAGTAAAACTCACAGATCACACAGACTAATGACACCATTGGATTAAAATGTTGCCAGATACAGCAGTTTGTCTGGATATGTCTCACAAGCAGTCTGTTACCAAAACAAAACATTGATGGAAACCATTGCTTCTTCCCAGAAAAGATAGAGAGGAAAAAGACAAGTAAAAGTTGATTTCATTATAAACAGGTTTTGCATTTTATACACGAATCACTGGAATATTTTTTATAATTGTTTCTTTAGCTTTTTTTGCAATAAGCATGCTTATTAAAATTTCTTGCACCTTTTGAGTGTCTGTTCATCTGTTTTTCAGCTTCTTCTGCAATGAAATTATAAACGAGTGCAGTATTTTTGTGCTAATATATTAACATTAGTTACCAGAACGTCTGAGGAATTAAAATATCCTGATTAATAGTGCAAACCAAATAGAGGGAATAATTCAGAGGGGCAAATCACCTACTACTTTAGAATCTTGATTTTCCCCACTCCCATTTTGCCATTCAGTATCTTTTCCTCTTTTATTTTGCCCAACTCGTTCAAGACTGAGAAAATATTTATGCAAGTTACTAAAGTAACTAATGAACCCAAGACCTCCTTCTGTCTCATCAATCTTGAAGCAAGACAATAGCAAGACTGTCCAGACTAAACCTCCCAAAGAATAGGTAAGACTTATACTCAAGGTTATAAATTCAAGAAGAAAGAATATAAAGAACTCAATGATTCTCCCTAAGGGCAGTGGAGAACAAAGAGATCTATAGTATGACCCTGGGGAATGGGGCAGGGGAAGGTCTAAAGGGCATTCTTTGTAGTTTGAGTTTAAGCTAGGTAACTGAGTGAGCATTCCAATAACCAGAACTTTGGAAAGACTTAGAATCAAAAAAAATAAACATGCATGAGCAGATTGTACTCTTACAAGTTTCTGGTGGACATTCAACCATATTTCCTGCTACAGTTACAGACTAAATGGTGTTTATTTATTTGCTGGTTTATTTATTTATTAGACTTTTATGCAGCCCATTTTGCCAAGGCAATATTTAAATGGTATCCTCATGAGTTGCTAAAGATAATTTAAAAGGCAGGAAGTTTTCTGCATTTATTGATTGCTGCACCTGTCTTTACTGTATCAACAGAGGTTAAGATCATCCATTTACTTTAATTACTCAGTTTAAATAATTACATTCTAACCATTATCCTTTCAACTATTTGGGGACATGATATTCTGGATTGCTCCAGGTTTCTTGCCTCTCCTATCTTTGCCAGAACAAAATGGATTCTTAAGTCAACATGGCATCATTATACTAATAAAGATGCATGACAGGTTGATAGAAATATGCTTGAACAAAGCTTTTTTATAGCACTGCTTTTTGCTTAGCACTTTAACTACTAAATTACACCAGTTTTCCTTGTCTAGAAAGTTTAACTCTGGATTGTGCTTATATGAAGCTTTAAAAAGAAGTAATGTTACTTATAAGAGATTTGGTGATTTTAAACATATATTTAAAATTAAAGAAAAATTCAATATCAACAATATTGAAGAAATAAGATGAGGCAAATATGAACTTCTGGTTTTGAGCATCTTCGGCGACTGACAGAAATCCGCGATCATACGTGGTTTCGGTCTGGGCTGTCGCTGGAGCGCGCCGGGGGGGGGGAGGAGACTGCCAACAGGGTTGAGGAGAGCTGGCAGCTGCCATCCTGTCCTTCCTCAGCTGACAATTACTCTCTTCCTGGTGGCAATTGCAGTGGTGTCAGAAATGCGCCTCAAGAAGAATTCAACCAGGAAATGAATGTGCAGGAGGAAGATAAGACAAGTGAAAATTGGCTGACCGGCGTTCTAAAATGAAAAGCAACAAGTAAGGAGTATCTGGGAATTTAAACTGAAAAAAAAGTAAACTATTGTTCCGAACGAAATTTGAAGCAGAGAAGGAAAGGGAAAGGGTAAGGTTTGACCTTTTCCTTTTCTCTCCCTTTCCCAATACTGACCAAAACCAAGAGGACTTAAATAAGAAATCGGGAAAAAAAATCCACTTGAACATCAACAGCAATAATAAGCTGAAAATAAAATAAAATGTCAACAGGGATAAATAGAAGATTTCTGGACATTAACAAGAGTTTTTTTCATAACAAGGGGGAAAAGGAGAGAAAAAGATAAAAGGCAAGGATCTGGAAAAGGGAGGGACACGCCTGGATAAAAGAATCCATTACGTAAAACTTTAACAAGACTGTTAAAAAGTACATTTAACTGAAACTGTAACATAAATTGTGAACCCAGGAAAGAAAGCGAAAAAGCAATAAAGAAACAGCTTGCGTGTATTTGGATTATTTGGTGATCATTGTGACTCTTGGTATTGCATTTGAATGACTGAAAATAATCGGTGGTTTTTAAAAAGAATTATATAACTGGCACTACTTCTGGATGGAATGAAAATAGAACTTAAAAAAGTAACAAAGAAGATGCCAGCAGAAGGGAGGGGGCTCTTTCGCCTTCGTTTTCAATTCTTAGAAACTGAGAATTTGGACTATAGAAACAACAAGAATGTCTGCAAAAAGTTAAGAAGACTAGAACCAAGATAGAAGCCATCTTTAATAGAAAACAGTAATTCTTCTCGTGGGGAAGAAACAAGGAAGAGGGGAAAGAAAATTGGAGAATTTAAGACTTAAAAAAAACCAAAAAAAAGAAAAATAGTCAAAAAATAAGTAAATATTGGAAAGCAACAGAGAGGGGACATACAGAACGAGAGAAATAGAGGTAGAGAGGAGCAAGGGGTAAAAAGGGAGAGAGAAGGAAAGAGGGAAGAAGAAAGGAAAGAAGTTATAAAGGCAGAAACAAGATATAGCAGAAAGGGCTACTTTGAGATAATGGGTGAAATTTAACTTGAAAAAAGGATCTATACCATAGATTGTATTGTATATTAGTATTAGAAATAATTTTAGAAATTGAATGGTATGTAGATTAAAATGAGGGTACAAATTAAACGCTGTTATAATCTTGTGAAATGTTTGTTAATAAAATAAATGAAATAAAATAAATGAGACAAATTGAATAGGAAGGGACGGGAACTATTTAAATTAGTAATGTTATTATAAAAATATATAGTGAAGGGGGAGTTAATTATTGGAAACAACTTATAACTTGTTCCAAACGAACTAGTAATGTTTAATTGAAAAACAATGTTCAAAAAAGTTAAGATTTTTAATGACATATTAATATTAATGATAGAATGAATTGGAAAGGAAATTGTGTTTAACTACCATATATTTATAATCCTTTTTTTAACAAGATATATAGTTGTATTTTAGAAGTACCAAAGCAGAATTCGAATTGAAGTTATGTATTATATTGAAGTGTACTTAAGTATAATATTGGAGCTAAATAAGAGTTAAACTGGATAAATTAAAATATACATAGAGTCATACTCCAATCAGCAACTATAGGAAAACTTTGTTTAATGAGAAAATGAATAACATGAATTTGAAACAGGACAGACAAAAACGATAAATAAAGCTTGAATCGAGATGAGATAATTTGAAATAAATAAGAAAATAAAAGAGGGGAGAAGCTATGTAGAAAATATAAAACAGTAATAAGATATGGAATTGAACATAAAAATGAGCATGAAATTGAATTTGTGTCTGTACGAAGAAATGTAACCCGGGATCACGTTACTTTCAAAAAAGATGTTTTATTTGTATTTCTTTGTGAAAACTCAAATAAAATTTACAAAAAAAAAGATTAGGCAAATATCCAAAGAAATAGTAGCTATGGTGTTCATTTATTATTTCGGAATATGTCACTTTTATTCAGACAGACTTTTAAGGAGTTTTATTATTGTTGAAATCTAGCCATAAAGAACATAAACATGACCAGTCAGTGTTCAGCATAAACCTTTTAATGTACTGAATTAATGAGTATCATGTTGGTTTACTGCCACCAAGTGACCAAAAATGTGAAGCACTGAAATTTTGCCTTGTTTTTTGAACCATAAGGTGGGCAGGAATTGAGTTATTCCCACCCTTCTAAAAAGCATCAAGTTGAAGAAGCTGTTTTACATTTGTTGAGATTAGTGGCCTGATAAATGATACATATGGAAGATGTTATTACTGTGTAGCCAATCCCAGAAACCATTATTTGCATTTTTAACATCATTAGGCCTGAATCATACAATATTTCCTTATTTCAACTGAAACTGAGATTTTGGGCAAAACTGAAACCAAGGATGGTGCAGTCTGAAATTTTGTGGGATTCGAGAGAGAGCTGATGGTTGGTAAATAAGAAAGTTGAATATCCCTCTGCTGATTTAATATCTCCTCTTCCTATCTCCAGTGCAGCCTTTTGAATCTCAACGGCACAATATCAAATTGACTGGACTACAACTGGGAGGAAATGAATAACACTTAACAACTTACCTTTTTCTATAATTATGATATGCTTATTATGATATGATATAATTATGATATTATTATGATATAATTTTCTATAATTATGATATGATTATGATATGCAGATGCAAAACAAGCTAAAGAGGTTTTTGATGCTTGCTGTACTTTCTGTAGCCAAGAAATATATTTTTAGAACACATCCTAGAATTAACAATTTAAAAAATCATTCTATTCTCTGAAAATTATTTCTAATTGCAACAATTTTATTTAAAATATCATACATATCATATTGCCATCCCTTGTGGCAAAGCAATAAGCATGCTCTCTATTTATTTTCACTATTCTGCTGATATGCCATGGAGGAGGGAGTAATTGTATCAAGATTAATGATGAGTTACATAGTTGAGTACTGGGAATTGTACTGCGATGACCCTGGGCATGGCACAAAGGCAACACAGTCAGATAATCAGTAGGAATCCCTTTATTAGCTGCAACTTTGCCCCAGTGTCCTGGTTACCTTTGGCTGGAGAAAAACTCTCCAAGGAAGAGCCTTTGGATGAGATAATTAGTCTGGCAGGGCAGGAGAAGGAATTCCAGATGTGAAGGAATGATAGTAATTCAACACAGTTGAATCCTGGGAGGATGCCAGGAACACAGATAACCAAAGTCAACACAAGATAAACTCATATTTGTTCACAGCAGATGCTGCACTTAGCATGCATCTCTTTTAAACTCCCAGGTGTGGCTAATGCTCCCTTCTCCATTCCTCCCTGCATGCCCGAGGATGAAGAAGGGGTGGGTCTGAGTCTTCCTCTGAACTCCTTCTCCCTTGTTCTACCTCTTCCCTGCTCTGCCCAGCCAGACTTTGCCCTTCCCCAGTTTCCTCCACAGCCAATGGAGCCACACTTCTACTCCCTGTCAGCTGTTCATCTTCCTCCTTGGATTCAGACTCCGACAGGGTCCCAGAAACTGGGACTTTTCTGTGACTAAACAAATAGTCTGTCAAGNTCCAGTTAACAAATGAAAATGTGTTTTCCAAAGCCAAATGTGGATTGGAAACACCAATTTTAAAATTCTATGCACAAGATAGTTTTTTAATTAAGATCTATGGCAGATCCTAGCATACTGGAAGAAAGGAACAATTTTTCAAAACTTCCATACATGTATACTTTTTGCCTTGTGATTATTTAGTATTTACCTACTAAAGTAAATTTCATTAAACTGATACCTGCTCAGAATTATTTCCCAAAGCCTGAGCTGGGTTAAGCTATTTTTAAAAAATATTTGTTGATAAAATTACCATTTGATTAAGCCATTAAAATCAGATTCATACTAACATAAGTAAGATAGAATTTATGCCTTCAATCATTAATTTTATGTGGGAGTATACATCAAGTGGCACAAATATATAAACAAATAATGGGTATAAATCTCATTAGACTGACAGAGCTGAAATTGTCTCAATTCTAATGTTTAATTCTCATTTTTCAAAGAATTACCATTATTAGGGATGTCTTGGACTTATTCCAGATATCAAAGGTTATGTGAGCTCTGCTTTCTTGATCTATAACTTAAGCTATAACTATGTTTTGAAACTATAATACAGTAATGGAATTAACAAACCATACTAGAACAAAATACTGTGATTTAAATAAGGAGTTAACTGAAATGTGAGTAGGCACTGTATAGGACAGTGGGAGGTTGCAGGTGTTTCTAAAAAGGCAGAAGAAAATGGGATTACAGATTACACTGAGATGGCTTCACTTTATTTACACATGTATCATTTTGCCTTTTACCTTATACTAAGGTAGCTCAAAAGCTGTCAATAAAACATTAAAATTAATAAATAAATTAGCATGTAACATAAGATTTACCACTATAATTTGTAAAATATTATTTATGATTTAAGGGGAATTCAACTGTGACTTATTCAACAAATTATAGTTAAACTATATTAGCATATCTATAATCCACCAGAGTATGGTTTGTCTTTAGTCCTAGTCATAAACCTCATAGTCTTTCAGGAAAAGCTGTACTCATTCTAGAAGATTATTCACATAATTGCCTTTAGAAAGAGAACATGTATAACTAATTTTGAGTTGAATTATCTACATATTGTTTATAACATAGTTTTAAAACTGTGATGACTAAACCTTACACTGATATAGAAGGCATTTCCAACTACTTTCTCATTGCAATAGATTAGGATTGCAGAAAGAAAAAAAAATAATATGTTTTCAAGAATTTATTTCACTTCAATTAGCTATTGAGCTAACCAATTTAAATTGCTCAAAAGAACTAGTTTCTGCAGCAGTCAGTGCCTAATAGAGAAATTTTATTGAATTGACTTTCTAATTAACTAACTTTAAGGCCCGGTCCCACTGGCTGATGGACGCAAAACGTATGCATAAAGGACACAGCAAACGAGCAAAATTTTGGGGATGGTTCCATCCGTTGTCATCCGCTCCAAAAAGTGGCGAAAATTTGCATAAACAGAATGGAAAAGAACGGAAAAGAA
>BHFT01058661.1:0-25294 GCA_004320025.1 Laticauda laticaudata
TCCAATGGATGGCAAGCTTTTTTGTCCGTTTTACATCCTCTTTGCATCCATTGGTGCAGTGTGACATGGGCTTAAGCTGTAAAATTTCATCTGACTGGCTCCACAATTTTACTAAAATCCATTCTCCAGTCTTTTTAAGATGCACTGGATAGTTTAATATGGCTGGTTGGTTTAACTGTAAATAAATAGAAAGGGAAAATAGGGTAGCAGACAGCTTACTAAAGAGGCTTTAACTATTCTTACCCTATTTGATGGATAATCTGGTTGCAAGAGGTTTGAATTCCTAGGTATAGCCCACCATATAGAATTTCAAAAGGTCTTATACCCAGTCTCCTTTTTAATATAATGCACAATCTTAATAGCATGATAAGGAGAGCCTGAGGCCAAGGCAATTGAGCTATTTTAGCCCGATTTCTTTTCAAGAGACCATTAGCTTGTTCAAACTTCTCTGAGGGCCTCCCTGAAACTACAGGCCTTTTCTTGCTTCCAATTTAATGAAATATAGTTTGAGGCAAGGAATTGAAATATCGTCCTTTAATTGTATTATTATTGTCCTCTGCTAGGTTATCCAGTGGTCCACTCCCAGGGCACTGCTGCATCTTTTGTAATTGTTTCTTTGCTGTTGGATTATGATTCACTTGGTATTAAGGGGAAAATTGTTCTCCATGCCGCATGTTTAGGAATTTTCATGATTATGATTTTTGAGACAAAAAAATGCAAATAGAACATGTAATTTGCCATGAAGGAAGGAATATAAGTTTTTATAGGCAAATTCAGCCACCACCACCGTCTCTGACCAGCTAAGCTGCTGTAAGATCATGGAACACTTGAGTTATTGTTCCAAGTGGCATTCATATTTTCCATGTCTCAATCTTTCTCTGGATAATGGGCAGAGGACAGGCACAACTGGACAGTTTCCTTCTGAAGAAGCATCTGCTAGAACCAGGCTGTGAACGGAACCCCATGATTTCTCATGAATCTTTTGAGAAATTTATGCAAACAAAATATATGCTGTATGAACTGTTGTATGGTTTCCTGTGCTATCAGAACCCTGGCACAGGGAATAAAATGTTGATCAGCATATCAATTGCCAACCAATATGATTGTAGCTCTCTTAAAATATGGCAAATCTGTGAGGAAATCCAGCAGCACACTGGGGACTTTGAGGGGTGAGCTGAACCAGTCTGGGAGGGGCACCTGTGGCATTCTTGGCCTGCTGACACTTTGCACAGGAGGCACACCCTACTACATCATGAAGCGTTCAAAACTGCCAAAATGTCCATGAAACCAAGTGGAGTGTTTTAAAGAATTCAAAATGGCCAGCTGTTGGGTTGTCATCATATTGCCATAGGATGACCCTCTGGAATGGGACATAATACCACCCTCAGAAATAGAGTAGATTGTTCTTCCAGGACCAAGAACTGGGTGGTCCCCTGGTACCTCAGTTTAATTTGCCACGCCATGTCACCATCAATGAGTCACATTGTTGCTCTTCCCAGATGTGTGTTCTCAAGTCCACAGGCTCTTGAATAGCTGCAAATTTTTCAGGTGGCATCACCAACCAAGGTAAGAGTTTGTCTTCCACATGAGTGTATTCCAGCTTACAGAACATTGTGTCTGCTTGCTAGTTGCACCCACTCAGAACAGTCACTTTAAGACTTTCAGATGATGTTGCACTGTCGGATGTGAGGAGAGGGTCTCTGTGCTCCCATGCAAAGTTCTCCCTTTTGGAGGGCTCTGAAAAGAGCTAAAGCCACCCTGTAGGGGTGGTGAAGAAAAGAAGGGCACCCTGCAGTTCATGGAAAACAGCAACTCTCCTTCTGGACTCAGAGCTTCTTCTTTCTCCCTTGACGAGAAGAGGCAGCCATCATAGCTGCCATGAAGCTGGGACAGCCGAGGCAACAAAGAACTGTGCAGGAGTGGTGCAGATCAACAGTGACTAGAACTAGGTGAGAAGATTCCTTTTTATTTAGACCCTAATCTTCACAAAAAAGAAAGAGGAAAATTCAGAAAAAGAGACTCTTAGAACTATTTTTTTAAGTGACTAACAATCATAGAGAGAAAAATCCTAGACCTAAAAGAGGAACTAAAGGGGGAAAAGCTAAAGACCTTTCAGAACATAGAAAATTGGACTCTTAAATTGGGTTGGTATTATTTTGGAAGGGCATCATAAAATGCCGACTATCCAGTTGAATTTATTTGAATAGCTGACTTTGCTTCCATAAATTGAACTAAATTTGGACTAATTAAATTATTAAGATTTGAAACAATGCTGAAACCTAAGCTGAGGGCACCATCTACTGGTGAATGGAAGATACCAGACCCCTAGAAGTTTAGAAAAAAAAATTTTGATGAGAAAAATAAACATTCATCTGGAGGATTGTGATGACATTGAATGTTCTATAACTAGTTACTTCATAATCACTGGAGATACTATTATGAGAATAAGGAAGACTTTTAAGCAAAGTAAAGTGATTTTTGATTTGTGGAAGCTTCCTGGTCTATTTAAGGGGAATTGCTTAATAATCCTGAAATGTAAAGAACTATGATTACTGAACTTTCTGAGGACTAATATTGGACTGCAATATATTGTTTTTGGACTTGAGTAAGAGTGGGATTTATTCAATTAAGAAAAGATGCTCCAACAAGGGGAAAGGAGTGAGATTTCAAGAGAAATGGCATTGATGTTCCAAAGCATTAGGGGCACTATGGAAAAGAATAACAGAGAAATAAAGTGGGAAAATAGAAAATGTGCTACAACTGATGATGAATTAAGATCAAGGAATCCAGGAAAGAGAGCAGATAGCAGAAAGAACAGAAAAAAGACTGAGCAGATAAACCAGCAAATAAAGTGGGAAGTTAGGAAGGAGAGGATGATAAAGACTATAATGGTTGATGAAATAAACAAAGGGAAAAGCACTTTAAGAAATTTAAAAAGGGGATCGGATAACTGGGAAGATACTTTTGAAAGGGATACTGGGTTTTGGGTGGATACTCTGGAGACTTGGCAGCTTAGGGGGATAGAGATGGGAGAAATATTCAGTCTCAATGGTGAAGATACAGCTGTTGAAAGAGATAAAGATCCAAGAGAGGAGTATGGGAGGCAAACTAATGGTCTGATTAGAAATTGGAATAGAGGTAGAAATAAGAATGCACACCTTTCTATGAAGCAATAGTGAGATGGAAAGATTGGAGGTTGAAGGAGGGTATTATAAGGTAAGTTTAAATAATAGGAAGACTGGTATTTGAATGGCATATTGTGACTTTGAACATTCAAATAATCAAAAGCTATGCCTTATATAAAACATATGTATGAATATTAGGATTAGCAAGAGTGACCTGACTAGAAGTTGGAAAAGAGCTAGAAATAAGAAATAGGGGGAATATTAGCAAATGCAATCTTTATACAAAAGAGTATAAATACTAATTTGATGGAAAAGATTTGAAGTTGAAAGATGGTATTATCATGTATGTTTTTACATTAAAATGGAATATAATATTGAATAACTACTTTTTGAAAACCATATATATATATTCAAACTAGGATTATATGTTTGCTTAATGTAACAATCATTATGAATATCATTTTTTGTTTGTATCAATGAATTATACTGAGGGACCACACTATTCATATAGTGATATTGATGTTTATTTAAAAATAAAAATCTAATAAAACTTGAAAAATAAAAGAATAGTTACTTTAAAATTGAAACAGACCAAAAACGGAGATCATTGGATGTTCTGTTGATTAAGTTTTCTAGCTGTCTTTAAATGCTCCAGGTTTCTATGATCTGTTAAGACTTCAATTTGAAGCTGAGCCTCTTCAAGGAAATGTTTCCACACCTTGAAAGCCACTTTCACCACCAGGAACTCTATCCCAGATCATTAAGTGCTTCTCCACTGGATTCAATTTTCAAGAGTAGTAGGCACATGGGAATAAATTTCTGGACAATGCAGCAGTTTGCATCAAGACTCTGTGACATCTGATGATATATCAGTCTTGACTGTGGTCATGTCAGGTAAGTGTGTTTGATGATAGCTTCCAAAGCAAACATGGCTTTTATGGTGTCAAAAGCTCCCTGTTCCACCTTACCCCTCCCAATTTTACTCTCTTTCCTTATGAGGTTGGCTAGAGGTGCAGTGAGCATGGCAAATTGAGGAATAAAGGCTTTGTAGTAATTGGCAAAGTCCAAAAGGCATTGGACATCCTTGACTCAGTGCAGGAATTGGCAGGCATGTTGACTTTGCCTAATAGTTTCACCTGTAAATTTAACAGCAGTGCTTCTTGTCCCAATGAATGCTACATATGCAATTCTGCATGGAAAACTTCACCAATGATTATATTTGGGTTTGTTTTATCTACAGTCTGTAACAAAATTTGCAGCAAAATAGGAATTAGCCGATGCAGTAGATTCTCCTATTAACCAAGTTCCCTGCATATATGGATAAAGCAGAGGTGGTATTCAGCAGGTTCTGACCAGTTCTGGAGAACCAGTAATGGACATTTTGAGTAGTTCGGAGAACTGGCAAATACCACTTCTGATAGGAGATTTTACAGTATCCTTCCCCTACCACATCCACCAAGCCACACCCACAGAACTGGTAGTAAAAAAATTTGAATCCCACTACTGGGATAAAGGTACGAGTTTTGGAAGACAAAACTAACATAAACAGTCACCTGGTAAATCTGAAGGTTGTGCCAGGATCAACACTCGAGTTGATACTTACATCAGTGATTGTTAGTCTACCTCATAGGATCTTAACTGAAATTAGGCTGTTCTCACAGATTAATTTGAGATTTCTAACATATTATTGGATATGCAGTTTAGTATGAGATAACTTGGAATATTGCAGGATGTAATCAGATTATTCTGTAGGACCTTACCATTGAGACTCAGAAAAACTACAAGCATTGTAGTTATTTTTGAGTCCTCCCCCACCCTCCCTTATATAAAATGTAGTGTAACTCAGATCCAGTCAATGACTTCTTTAGAGGAACTAGTACAATTTGCAGTTAGGAAAGTCTAAACTATGGTTCTTGTTATATTTTCTTTACTGATCTAATCAACAATCCAACTCAAATGTCTAGTTGTTTGATGCTTTTAGATATGTGTGAAGGTAAAGTTTGTACAGTATCATCACAGGGAGTCTCTCTGATTTGGGCATGGTGGGGACCATAGAGGAGAAATCTTTCTAATTATATTACTATTTCCATTTATTTTTAATGCATTTCTATATTATTGATCTAAGACGGCCGTCCTTGTGGCAGTACAAGCAGCAAAATAGCACTCTTATTGCATCCTCAGACTGTTGCCCAGTGGCCCTGTTAGGAGTCACTTTATCCCTGCTGGATCAAGGAGGCTCAGGTGATCATCTACAGGCCCATGCAGATGAATTTGTTCAGCACCTAATGAACAAAGTTTCTCACATTCATTTCAAGTTGTATCCCACATAGAGAGACAATCCATGTGAGATGCCTCTTTCCCAATTTTCTGGGAATGGTTTGACCCTGTTGGCTCTTATCTGGGAATGGTTTGACCCTGTTGACAGGATCCACTTCATGTTGTTAGCACCACCACCTCTCATTGTCCATCCTGGATGGTGAAACCTTCCAGGATGGTGACTAGAGGGTGAGTCCAGGCACTCAATAGAGGAGAGGGCCTTTCTGGGGGCTTTTAAGGATGTTCTGGTTTGTCCCTGACTTAAAAAACCATCACTGGATCTCACCTGCTTGAAAAAGTTTCGTCTGGTTTTGGGGAAGGTTCTGGAAAAGGTGGTCATCTGACAGCTTCAGAGGGTCCTGGATGAAACAGATTATCTGGACCCCTTTCAGTCAGGAGTCAGGCCTGGTTATGGGATGGAACAGCATTGGTCACACTTGTCAAGGATCTTTGGTGAGAGTAGAATAGGGGTAGTACAACCATCCCCACTCTCCTTGACCTCTCAGTGGCTTTAAAAACCATCAGTCATGATATCTTTTTGGGTTGGTTACAGAGGCTAGGATTGGTTGGCACAGTTTTGAGCTGGTTTGGCTGCTTTCTCCAAGGCCAGCCCAGTGGTGGTATTTAAATAAAGTTGCCATCGGTTTGGTGGGTATGGCCAAACATGCACTTTGCGCAGGTGCAGAGGCATTCTAACTTGCCTCCTGCAAGCCTGCATGATGGTGGTTGCTGCAGCAGCTGCCACATGGCATTATTCTGTGCTGCGCAAAGCAGCTGCGCTTCAAATTTTGCTGATAAAAGTAAATATGGGAGACCGGGCAGGTGGGTGGGCCGAACACAGAACAGCGCAGAGAACCAGTTCTGTCTCCACTGCTCATCGCCGCTACTGGCTCTCCAGAATTGGGCAGAACCAGTCGAATACCACCACTGGGCCAGCCCCAATCAGTATTGATATAGAATAAGAGGTCCAGTCCTTGGCTGCTTCCTTGTAGTGCAGCAGGGTTTGGTACCCTCTCCACTTCTTTTCAACATCTACATGAACTGCTTGGTGAGATCATCCATCACCATGGTTGAGATATCTGCAGCATGTTAACTATACCCAACTCCATGTTTCTGCTCCTCGTGACCCAAGTGATGCCACTGGGGGAGAGATTCTGAAGGCCTAGATGGGGCACAATAGTTTTTGACTGAACCCTGGCAAGGCCAAAGGACTTTGGGTATATTGACCTGAGAACTGGGACTTTGTCATCTTTGACCCTGGATGGGGTGGCACTATCCTCAGACAGATCTGGTCCACAATCGGGTTCTCCTGGACTCACGACTCATGATCAAAAAGTAGATGGCAGTCACGGCTAGGAAAGACTTTGTACAACTTTGGGTTATGCACCAGGTATGGCTTTTCATGTATCAGGAATCCCTTGTAATGATATCTACATGGGATTACCCTTGAAAAGCATTCAGAGGCTACAGCTCATGTAGAGTGTGGTAGCATGAGCAGTTCTTGGGGCCTGAAAAATGGCCAATATAACGCTACCAGTCTGTGAGCTGCATTGGCTGCCAATCTGTTTCCAGGTACAATTAATGGTGCTGAAAATTATCTTTAAAACCCTTTGTGGCATGGGTCCAGGCTACATTGGGGACTGTCTCATCCCATTGGAATTGGCCCATCTCATCTGTGCCAGCAAAGGATTCAGCTTGATTATTGTGGCTGATGGAGTCCAGTAGAAGAGACTTCTTTGCTGTTGCCTCTGCTCTCTAGAACATCTTGCTCAGTGAGGTCAACCTCAACCCTGCTATCTATTCATAAGAGCCTAAAGACCTGGCTCTGCCTTAGCTTGGGCTATGCTCCAATTGGGGAGCATCATCACAGTGGAGGTAGTTGAGTAACAACATAAATAAAATAATTATTGATTGATAATGTAAAATGATTCAATTTATAAAGTAACAGATTATACATTTGGAGATTCCCCCAGGCCTCTTGACTAGGTTTCTGAGTCTATTTTCTCATTTCCAATCAGGACCTATATTAAACCACTGATTCATACGTTCACTTCTTTGCTCTATCGTTATTTCAGTTCTTTTCCTGCCTTACTTCATACATGCATATTTTGTCCTATATTTTAGCTGCTTGCATCGTTTTTATATTTTTCTTTTATTTCAAGTGATTTATGACTCATCCTTACAGTACACAAGCACCTGCTTGCTTGTGGTCGTGCATCAGGTATCTATATCCCTGCTGTATACATTTCTTGTCCTTTCTTTGCTGACATTTGCTATTTTGAGATGCTGCCACCAAATATCATAAATCTTTCTGCCACCTCTACAGAACAGGGTACTAGGATGAGACTAATCTTATTCAAGAGGGTATAAAACTAAACTTCACATTTTGGGTAGGATGCATCTCTTCTGATTTCAAAACCCTGCCTGGAACAATCATTCCAGATAAACATTGGCTGTGTGTATCTTTGATTTGTGACAAAGGGACTTAAGTGCTCTCTTACTCTAAGGGCAATATTATGTAGTACTATACATTTTGTTTGTTAATCAGTGAACAGTATACATAAAAATGATTTGTATCACATGTAATTACATCTATTTTCATTCTTGGGAACACTTGAAATAAGATGAATGCATGTAATGCTCATATTTGCATTGTGAAATTTAAACTTTTTAAAACCAAAGGCTATAGTGATTGAATAACCACCAGGAGCTCAATAATTCTAGTTCTTTCTGTACATATCATATGTACCCCCATGATAATGTACTCAAAAGGACCAAACTTATCTTCTGCCAAAAATTGCTATGGGGAGCAGTTCTTTTAAAAATAGCTTCTACAATATTAGGAAACTGAAATGCAGTAGTCAGTTAAATATCAGGATTTCTGGGATGTGATCAACGTAACAATAAAACGACAATAAAATCCACATCGACCAACTGCCATTCCATCATCCTTAGGATTGATTTGGTGTTTATGGCATGGGTCTCAGTTGGATATCTTTGTATGAATAAGAGCTGTAAGACTTAAGAACTTTTCTGAGGAAAAAAATATACAATAGGACTTGTCAGACATTCCACATTAATCATTGATGCCCCCATTTTCTTTGTAAAAAAGAAACCAGACAAATGCCGGTTGATTATAATTCCATGAATATAACAAAAAAGAAAAATTGACTTTCTCTGCTGGTGATTTCAAATTTGATGGAGTATTTCTCTGATACCCTAATGTACATTAAATTAGATGTATGTATGAATGTATTTATTTATTTATTTATTTATTTTCTTCCTTCTTTCCTTATATTTCTATGCTGTTCTATGCCTGCAGACAAGCTGATCCTGATGCAAACCATAAGATGAAGCTAGTTTCGATGCAAACTATAAGTGCCTGAAGTATGTGTCAAGGAGACAAAGGGAAAATTATATTCCATACTTTGATTCAACCATTTCAAATGTATGGCCATGCTGTTAGGTTTGTACAATGCTGTAAAAGTGGCCCAGCATTTTCAGAAATCTGTTGAACTGTTTTATAATCATATATTTAGTCAATTTATTTTACTCAGTCATCACCAACACCACAGGAATATGAAATTCATGTAAAAGTGGCATGTTTATGGGACCTTCACTATTAAATTAGAGAATTGTGCCTTTGATTTGAATGAAAGGAAATCCCTGTTTAACATCATGGTTAAGACTGAGCCATGAAAATCTGATGCAGTGTTATCTTGGCAGTCACCACAGGCAGTAAACAAGACACAATGCTTTAGGGTGACACAAATTGTTACAACTGCTTTATTTCTTGTTTGTCCAGATAATAGTCCATTTATGTGGTTTATTGAAGACCACATTTCTTTACTGATAGAATGAGCAGATTCAGCAAGGTTCAGATTGATGCAAGTATAAATTCATCCTAAATCAATATTGAAACATCTGGACATTCATACCCTGTTTATTGTTAAGATCTTTAACTCTGAAGTAGACATTGGAACAATGTTTTTACATTTTTTTAGAGGATAAGCAGTCACACATTTCCACATTTCACTGGTTTAATTCTACAAAATATACTGACTTGAATTAGGTGTTATTGGCAATAGAACGGTCATTTGAAAGCTAGGAGTATCATTTAAAGGAAATTAGACAATGTCTCATTTATATTAGCCATCAGAATTAAAATACAATATTTAGAAAAACTAAACAATTCATCTATTTTCAATTTATTTTTGTATAGCATATACATGTAATTTAATCAATGAAAACATGATATTAAGGATAAATATCATTTGGATATTGTTTTTGTGTCAGATAACTGATAAACATCACAGCAGCAGAATTTGATAAATGGAAAAATTCAATGGGATAATGAAACAGTGAATATAGTCACCCCTACTTTATCAAATGAAGTTTTCCTACACTGTAGGTTCAATTTTCAATCTTATTCTGAAAAAAATTAACTCTTAAGAGTTAAATCACCATCATCACTATTAGTACTGAATTAGATAGAGTGCACTAATGTAAGCTTTGACACTATTTAAGGATTATATAAATTATTATTCTTTCCCAGTTTAATTCTCAGTTGGTAAAAATAAAATGATAGCAAATAAAAACAACCCCATTAAAAATAAAGAGCATAGGTAGGCAGCTCATTACATAGGCAAGAATAAGAAAGAGTTACAACAATGTTTGAATCTTCTTAAAATACAGTGGAATCTGGGATAGTCTAGTTATGGTTCCCTAACTTTTCTTCAATAAAGTTCTTGCCTAATTAATTCCAGTCCTGGCGAAAAGTCTGAGAATCAGAAACAGCAGGAAAGGCTACATATCACAGCAAGGGACAAAGTGTGGCTCTCAATAAAACATTTATATATTTGAGGTCAGACTAGAAAGCTAAATCCTTGACTCATCAGACATTCTTGATTTCCCGTCAAATATTAATTGTGGCTTTTTTCATCACTGAATATTCTCCTGGTAATCTACCAACATCCCTCCTATCCCAATTATGTAACATACTCTTGTGTAATTGCTAAGAAGTAGGCAAGAGAATTATGAGCTAGCTCAAAATTTTAATTTCACATTTCTAATTATATGCTGTTTGTGTTTAGTAAAGTCATTCATGAAGATATTCATGTGAATGTTGGTCTGATTTATAATCTCTTAAATTACTTTAAAGGTTCATTTCTCAATATACCAGAAATGACTGCTTCTATAGTCAAATTGAGAACATTCTGAAAAAATGTAATATGATGATTCTTCCATTCTGAACATTTCTGAGGAAGAACTGGATGAGAACTTATCAGAGATAAGTGTTTTGTCTAAGGCAGTGGTCTCTAAACTTGGCAACTTTAAGACTTGTGGACTTCAACTCTCAGAATTCTGGAGTCTCAAGTCTTAAAGTTATCAATTTTGGAGACCCCTGATCTAAGGCCTCAGATTCAGCTTGGGATTCAAGCAGACACAGGGTCATTCCATTCTTCTGAGTTAGTGATCCAGATATCTGACTTGGAGATTCTTTTTGATCACCAAACCTGCTGGAGAGATATGATTACCTAACGGTATAGAAACATACTAAACAGCCTGACTTTTCTGGAAGAAAGACAGTTCACCCCATTTTGACTGGAGTTCTGTATTTCAGCCTGCAGCAAAACAAAGCCAGTTACTGAGGGAAAAAAAACTTATTAAAGGCTTTTCATGTGTGGCTGTAGTTTACTTTCTTGAATGTGTGACCCTTGGACTGACTGAATTTCTCCTCACACCTGTTTCTTTCTAGCTTCAGTAATATCTCCTTTATTTTGACCCTTGGACTAGACTTTTGACAATTCTTCATTGTATTTTCTGGGTAGCTCACTCTCGCTTATCTAAATCTAATTTTGTGTGCACCTTTGGAATAGAAAAGCATTATGTCAAATAAATATGAAGAAGCAGTGATGTCAAAGGAAAAGTATTATTGATCAGTCATAGAGATTTGTGCTATAGTTACTTCTTTCAATTATAGCTAATACATTCATTCTAAAATGGCTAAGAAAATATTCTTTTCTGAAATGTCTAAAGGCAATTCCCACTCTTTCCAATTATTTTGGTAATTGGCTATGTTGCTGAGGAACTATGGGAGTTTCAATCCTATTATGGAGATCCCAGGCTTGAGAAAAGTACTGTGTGGCAAGCTATGATTTTACACTGTTAAGGTAATCTTAGGAAAAAAGATCGATTGGAGCTTAGAGGTTATAATTATCAACTGCTTATTTATTAATAATATGGGTAGTCTTGGTTTGGTTGTTAACTATAATTAATAACCACTTTAAATTAACTATAGGTAGAGTCTTGGAATGAATTCTTTTTTAAAAATGTACCTTAACATAAATGTTGCGATATTGTAACTTACTAAGATAAACATCTGATTCATAAAATTAAATAAGTACTAAAATGATGTAAATGGAAAATAAAATAGACACATTTCATTTCTTGCAAACTTCTAAACTTTCTAAATTGCCACTGATTTCAATAAAATTTAAAAGAAACTGTTTACATTCTAAGTAGGCAGTTTGCAAAGGAGAAAATTTTTTTTGTTGCTTTTAAATTAACTAAAGAGAAAGGGATGGGTATATCATGCAGTTAAGTTGGTACTGCTATGAGAATAAAAATCCACAGGAATAATAAAAATCAAGCAAATGCAATAAAAGCTTTAGCTTCTATTGCTGGCTTTCAAAGCTAGTATCAAATCATCCATTAATCTTACAGAAAAAAACGTAAAACTTAACACTTTAAAATGACTCTATTAATTTTTAAAAGAAATTTAATTAATAGAACTGTACCTCAGATGTTGATAAGCAACTAAATATTGATTGGAGAAGTAGATGAATTCTTAGAGCTAAACCTCTTAAAGAACTTTTAGATTTTGAGATCACTGAATTTTTAAAAAGTTAATCTCTGTTATCTCAAAATACATGAGGTTTACCATAACAATAGTGTTCAAAACCTGCCAGGTAAGAATAATTGCTTTTCTAGAAATGCATTAAATAAAACTTTAGAGATAACTAGGACTTTAATACATATTTAACTGGGGCGAAATGCCATTGAACTCAATGAAATGTTACTGATGAGTCACAAATAAGCTATGATGTCTACTTAGAGCATATAATAATGGATCAGAGGGATTTATAGTGAGTTGAATGACTGTATTCAACATGTGGTAGTTACTGGGTCAATATGAGAGTAACATCCAGTGAGATGCCTCTGTATTCTGGGTCTGGTTCCCGTCAACATTTTTATAAATGTTTTAAATGAGGAAAAACAAACAGTTTTTTGCAAACTGACCTCAAAATGACGGACATTGCTAACAAGGTTCAAAAGGACAGTGATTGACCTGAAGTTTGAACTATATCCAACATAATATAGTCCAATGGCAAGAAAAATGTATAGTTTTATACTCATTTGGAAAAAAAACAGGTGCATAAGTACATGATAAAGGAACATATTCAAACAATAAGGATCTAGGGACCATGTTAAATAACACATTAAGTGAGTTGCAGTTACCAAGTTTCAATGCAACCTTGCAATAAAAAATATAATATTGAGATCACAGGAAATTATCATGTGTCATCATGATGTAAGAATGATGCTGAGTAACTTGGAAAAGTTCGGTAAAGTTCAGAAAGTGACAAACATGGAGAGTGACAAAAATGGGGAGGGGCTTGGACAAAATCATTATGAAGAATTTTTAAAGGAAGTGAAATGTTTAGCTTAAAAGATAAGCAGGTAAGAAAAGATGTGATCAACATCTGATATCTGAAGGGCTGCCTTTGGGAAAAAGGATTGGATCAGAGGTGGTCTTCAGCAGGTTCTAACCAGTTCTGGAGAACTGGTAGCAGAAATTTTGAGTAGTTTGGAGAACCAGCAAATGCCACCTCTGACTGGAGATTTCCATGCCATACCCACCAAGCCATGCCCACAGAACCGGTAGTAAAAAATTTGAATCCCACCACTGGAATGTTTATATTCTCCATGGCTCCCAAAGGTAGGATACAAAAATAAGATCCAAGCTGGAAATAAGCAGGAATTTTGTGGAGTCAAGGGTGCTCTATCATTGAAGATTTCAAGCAAAAATTGGGCAGCCATTTGTTTAGGATGGTATGAGGATTCCTGCACTGGATGGGTGGTGGTGGTTGGGAATTAGGAGGCATTGATGTTTACTTTCAACTCTATGATTCTGTAGTATATGTATATTTTACTTAGATATATGCATTTATCTCATGCAATAGTAAGATAATGTTCAAGATGTTGCAATCTAGAATTCAAGACTACATAATATACAAGAAGAGTTCAGAACAAACAGTAGCACACAGGATCTTTTTGTCAATACCTAATGAACAAACTAAAGGAGTTTCAAAAAATGTGTCTATTTTTGCTTTATTGATTATGCAAAAGATTTATAGGTGTAAACCAAATTTTGGATAGCTCTTTAAAACAGATGTACTGTGTCACCTCATCTGTTTATTGAACACTTTTTCATGATTATTAGTCACAGTTACAGTATAATGGAACATGGTGCAACAAAACTATTGAAAGTTGAGAAAAGATTGCACTAAGTTCAGTCATTTATTTAACCTTATAAGTATACATCAGGAGAAATATTGGACGAGAAGAAAATGAAATGGAAATTGAAAATAAAATTGCTGATGGAATCATCAACAACCTTAAATATGCTGATAATATAATATTGATGGTTGGAATTCAAGAAAGCTTAAAAATCTCTTATTGAAGGTGAAAGAAGAAAGTGCAAATGTTAGTCTATTATTTAATATTTAAAACTAAGATTTGTCAACCCAACAGAATGAAGCAAAGCAAAACTAACATAATAACAGATTTATCTGGGCTTAGAAATTTGTGGAAAAACCTCCCACAACAATAGAACAAGGGAACAAAGGTATGGATAGTCACAGATGTTAATATTGGCTATGAAATCTGGATAATCAGAAAGGCTGATGACTATAATTTTCATGCAAGAAAAAATTGAGGCCAACACTTTGTGTTGCAAGAAGTACAAAAAATTAAATATTAGATGAGATAACCCAGAATATGTATAGAAAGTACGAAAATTTAAATATTTTGGATACAGTCACTGGATAAGACCATAATGTTTGGAAATATAGAAGAAAATAACTAGTTAAATAATGACACAACTTTGATATTAGAAGAACTCAAAGAAGATCATATTGGCAGACAATCCAAGCAAAATGATTTCTATTTGTTTACAAAGAGTAAAAACTGGTTGAATAGCTGAACAAGTCATATACACATGGACATCATTTTTAAGATTTTTATCAGATATCCAAGTGGTAAATATTATGCAATGATGCTGAAACCAAATGGCAGCATAGCTGCTGTCCTTGGAGATCTTCAGATTCTGTAATAGTGATCAATTTGCACAAAACATACTTTATATATTTATTAATTTAAAAATCTATTACCTAAAAACAAAATAAATACAAATGTATGGATTCTAAATGCATTTTTGGACAAAATCATTCCCATAATGCAATTAATGCATTTTAGGGAAAGATTTTTGGTTGTTTTTCAAAATGTCACATGGACTGTTATTAAAAACTTTTGTAAAAAATGTTACGCAAAATATTTACAATAATGTTTTATGCATGCATTATATCAATGTGTCCATATGAAAGCAAAAACAACCAGAAATAAACTAAAATTGGTGATAATTCTTAGATTTTGAAAAATATTTTGGTGTTTTTATAGTTTGATATTTTTCACAGTAATAAAAGTTATCATAGGATTTGGTGAATGAGTGCATGAAAGGAATTAATTTAGTGAAATAAAAGAGTAACAGTATTGGTCTAGAACTGCTTGTTCCATAATTGAATGCTGCTTTGCAATTTAATCCTCAATTTTAAATTGAGAAATAATCAAACATTTCATTCCAATAATCGTTTTATAGATTAACTGCTAATCTTTCATTCCTTGGCTTCATTTAAGTTCAAAATTAAACTTCAAAATAAGTGAAATTTGAAATTTTTTTCTTAATTAGCATTCATAGACCTGTATTCTCTCTTTCTCCCTCCCTCCCTCTCTCTCTCTCTTTCTCTCTGTATGTTGAGTATGTCTGTTTAAATTTTTTCTATTCTTGTTTGGTTTTTAGTTTAATTTTAAAATCAATGCTAAATATAATAAACTAACTAAACATTTCCAATACCATAAAAGCTAAAAGAATAGATATAAATTTCTATATATATTCACACATGTTTGATGTTTCCAAAATAGCTGATGACTCAAAGAGGTAGTAATAGTTATTTTGCCTTCAAACAGGGGGTGGTGGTGGTGTAGGAATGTGTGTGTGGGTTATATTACAGAAACAGTCTACATGCCTAAGCATATGTGCTGTAATAATAATGTATCAATATCTTGTTGAACATTGTCAATAATATTTTTTTTAAAAAAGCTACACAATTAACCGGGCTAAGCCAATGTACACAATCATTATAGGAATGATTCCTTCACACAAAAAGAGTAAAACTTTAATAAGCCTATTCTCATGACAGAAATGAACAGGCATTCCCTTTGAGTTAATAACTTCACCCTCATGTGCCAGCAACTCAGGATCTCGGGTTATTCATTAAAGAAATGCACGAGTGGGTTAAAAGCAGGTCTATTCTCTAAGAACTTTCTTTTCCCTGAACATTTTCTCCCCTAAATCAAGTGCAGCACCAGGAACTAGGAAAAGAATGGCTTTTCTGTAGGATTTTAGAACCTTAAGTATTGTAGAGTTTCCAGTGCCAGAAATAGTTAATTATTACTATGGCTAGTTGTAGACCTTAATTGCAATTATATATTTGTAGTAGTTTTAGTGTGTATTATTAATGTTTTACTGTTCATCTGTGGCTCTTAAAGTTGTTTGACTGAAACTATTTAGAAATTCATAAGTAAATAAATAAAACAGATGGTCCTGTTGTTAAGCCTCCCAGCTACTTAACAGAAGACTATCAATTCCTGATTTTTGTTCCTCCAAAGGGAAGGATATGATGTGGTGTGAAATTAAGGTCAGGGTCTCTGACATTACTTGCTTGTTTTTTAACCTCCTGGTGTCATGGAAGGGAGCTGTGGAAGCTAAATTACCATAGAGTTGAAATACCTTGAAAAACTGTTTTGATAAAATTTATCTAGAATTTTGTTTTGTTTCTTTAGTATTCAACCAAGATTAAAAGGTTCACATGACACAAGGTTGCTTGTACAGAATCTTTAGTTTACACTTTTCAGACTGAAATTAAGTAGCCAACTAAGCTGGTGTGTCCTATTTTAGGGATTTCAAACTGAATTTCTTTGAGGGCTGGATCAGCATTGTACTTCTCCACGGGCAGGCTGTGAGGGAAGGGGGAGACAGGATGGACTCCTCCTGCAGCATCCTGCCAGCCAAAACGGGCACTAGGAGGGGGCCCCCTCACACACACCCCATATTCCATTTTCATCCTGGACAGCCTCCTGCAACACCCTGCTGACCAAAACAGCCCCCACACCCCATTTTGGCTGGCAGATTGCTGCAGGAGGCCATCCAGGCTCAAAATAGGCTCATCTTATTGGGTGGACTTTGTCTCTGAGTGATGAATGGAGTTGGGGAGTTTCTTTGGAATACTGACAGGGGCTGTGCCCTGGTTTGGCTGCCAGAGGCACCGCAGGCCAGTCCTTTGCTATTTCCAGGCTGGCCCCATGGGCCAGATTTAAACACCCCCATGGGGGGGGGCATTAGCCCTATTACCTCCCTGTTCCACAAAGACCCTGCGGGTTGAGGTGGGCAGAAGGGCCGTATGGACAATTGTTGGATCTGGCGGAATGAGACCTGTGGAGAGCTTTTGGTGTGTATAATAGATACAGTATCCACACCTGCATAATAGATATAGTATCCATGCTGAGCTTAATAGGGATGCTAAGGTGAAAGTTCAGCTGTTTGTGATGATTGTGATGATTCAACTGAGCAGGCGATTGTGGTCTATGAGGAAGAAGTTGTCTTGGATAAGGGAGGAGGGTGTAAACCAGTCATTGCAAATCAGCCATGTGAGGTGAGTCAGGTATCTAAAAAGAGAAGCCACATACTGGTTGATGATTCAATTGTAAGAAGTGACAATTTAGAAAAAGAGGTGAGGTGCCTGCCTAGTGCCACTGTCAGCAGAGAAAAGAGGCACATTGTTAAGATAATCAAAAAAGCTAGTCAGAATTGTGATGTTGATGTTGTGCATCTTGGCTTTAATGATATGTCCAGAAATATGTACTTTCTGTGCAGAAATTTCCAGAGCTTGGGTCAGGAACTTTTCAGACATTTAGCCTGTGTATAAGAAGCGAAAAGTAAAAGGTCAGCATATAGCAGAGTTCTATATGTGGCTAAGCATGTGGCATAAAGCAGAAAGTTTTGGTTATGTTAGTCATGATTTTTGCAACTGGTCTGATGAAAAGGTATGTAAAGGAGATAGTTTGCATCCATCAGAAAGGGACTGAGCTACCTAGTCTTAATTTAGGGATTTGCTGGAGAAGCATTTAAACTGAATAATGGGAACAGAAAGTTAATTGTACAGAACATTTTCCCCGAGCAATCTAAAGTTAATAGGGTTTTCACTGTTTCTAACATAGATATTTGTGTGGTTAGGAATATTAAAGTTGCTGTTAGGAAAAATCAAACTCTTGATAATGTGTGCAATTCCTTGTGCATTATTCAAACAAGTAGTAAGGAAGAAGGGAAACTCAGAAACAAAATTGGTTATACTGAAGACAAATAGGATAAAAAAGCCTGTATACTTATGCAAAAAGTATGAGGAATAACATAAGTTTTATTATCATTTTTTTTCTGTGAAAACACTGGCACACAATAAAAAATGAAATTCTGATGCCTGCTGTCAAAAGAAAATAAGCCAATATTTTGAAACTTTATCCAAGCTAGTTTCATAAACAGGGTGAATTAGAAATTCAAGTATGTGAGGGCAAATCTGATATTGTTGCCATTACCAAAACTTGGTGGGATGAAACCCATAAATGGAGTATATAGCTAGAGGGATTTATATTGTTTAAAAGAAACAAACTTAATAAAAGAGAAGGTGGAGTTGTGCTACATATAAGAAATAACTACACCTTTACAAAAATACAGCAAAATAATGATGAGAACTGTTTCAAATGCATTTGGGTCAATACAAAAGTAAAAAAGAATGACATAAATGTATGTATGTATGTATACCTCCCAAAAGCCATGTATATGTATGTATACCTCCCAAATTTCAAAAACAGGAATGATAAAAATCAGAACAAATAATGAATATGTTACCCAAATGTATACAATTTATTAAAATTAATTGTTTATAAAATAGGATGACATTATTTATAAAATCATTCTCCTGTCTTCTGTAATGCCTACTCTTTCTTACACTTATTGCATACCATTTTCCTTCTCCAGAAGTACTATCTAAACAACAAAAAAAAATAGATGGAGATGCAGTAAGAGGAAAAAATACAATGGAAGAAAAGGAAAAGGAAGAAACAGTAGTGAATGGAAGAGAGAATAAGACAAGGGCAAGACAGGAAGGAAAACAGGTGAGAACCATGTTCGACGTTAGTAAAAATTATGTAATGAATTGTGATTTTAAAGTTACAAAGCACATAGCTCTTCCGAAGCAACAATGTCCAGAAAATCTTTCAATGCATCAATACCTTGTTCAGCAGCAGTGTCTGTAATCATCTGCATCTTGCTTCCCCACATCGCTTCTTCTGAACTTGGCAAATCTAAGATGATTCCTTATTCCCACTCCACATAATTCACAGGTAATTGGAAGAAATGCATATCTTCTTATTTGTTAAATATGAGAAGTATATGTTATAAGTGTTACATATATTTCTAATGCAAAGGCAACATGGTGTGAAATAGCATTGTATTCCCAAAACAGATTAGCTGGGCAGGAAGGATAATGGAATGCAGAATTTGGTATCCAAGCAAAAACATAAGGCACACATTTCTCTTCACATGGCTTCTTCTTTGTCGTAGTGGCACCTGCCCTTCACTCTCTGTCAGTTCTTAAGACACCTCCTGAGAGATGCATCAAGAGATCTGGATCCCAGCTGGAAATTTCTTGAGATCAGACAATTTTATTGACCAAACAACCTGTTTTCTTACAGTTATGGAAATAAATTTGCTTTGCATTCATTCATTAATTCATTCATTTTTAATTTATTATTAACTCAATGATATCTCAGTTTAATTACAAGTTTCTGGTAAAGACCTATTCCACAAACTTTTTCCTTTTGTCACATTAGACTAAGATACATATTTTATCCTTTTGTATTATTCTAGTTTAATTGATGTGACAGGATGGAATGTCTTTCTACCATATTACAATGTTTGTGTGTGTATGTCTCCATTGTTCACACCCAGCCAAAGAGACTCAAGTTCTACCAGTTCAAAAACATTTTATATTTCCCGAGGTCAAGCAAGTCCATTTGAAAAACACTGTGACACAGTTTTACATTTCTGCTTCCCTCAGGCATTCAAGCACAGGTGAATGTCTTTCTCTGTCAAGGTAGCAATGGGAGGTGAAAATGAAAATTCTTTTCTTTTTCTCAGGGAAATTGGACTGTAAAAAGCTGTCAATTTAAAAATGATAGAGTGGCACAGTATTTCTTTAAGATGGCTAGTTTCATTAAAAAAAAAAAAACACCTCCCGCTGTCTCTGTGACAGTCAAAGTGGCATCAGGAACTGAGATAAGAAATGAGTACTTTTGGCACCTGCCCTCAGGCACAAAATTAATAATGGAAGGAAATAGGCCCTATCAAATCCTGGGTGTCCAGGACCTGCCAATTGGGATTGCCTGTCTCTTTAATACAGTACCAAGCATATTGTCTGTGAATCAAATGTTAAGATTATTCACTACAGTTAAGCTTTTTTCCAGAATTCTTTTCTGTTTTGACTTTTGTTTGATATGCTTTCATAATTGAATTGGGTGTGTGTTCATATGGCCTGTATAAAACTATAGATTAAAATTTTTAAAAAGTCTTTTACACATCACTTTAGTTCAGCCAGAGGATATATAAATGAAACTTAGCTGTAAAGCAATGATATTAGAGGAATGTCTACATCAACAATCTTAGTCTGTACTTTTTGTTTCTTTTTAGTTTCTTTTGGTGTTTCACATTTTGCTGGCTGCTTTGAAAAGAAAAAAAAAAGAAAAAATAAAGAGAATGAAGGAAATAAAATATATGTTAACATATGCATAAGAAAATGTGAAAATATAATAGTATATGTATTTTAAAGGAATAATTTAGCATTGTGCAAAAGTCAAATAATTTAGCATTGTGAAAAAACAGATCCAGACTGATTAAAGATAAGATTTTCAGGTGAGTAATTTTCTTCCTTCCCAAATAGACTTTTCAGGAGACCAAATGACACAGGATTCTACCAGTAATGTACTGTTGTGTCTACTGTCTGCTTTTTACCAATGTTTTCTTGACAGGAGCAGTCACTTAAGGAGGGAATGATAAAATAGCTCTGTAATATTTTTTATTGGTAGTACTAGGAACTCTTCAGCCAAAAGACCTCCACTCTTGCTTAGATGAAAATCCTATGCACATCGATAAAGTCTGTTGAACAGACAGCTGCACTGGATCAAAATGAGTAGAAAAATCAATATTTTATACTTGAAGAACAACAAGAGAAAGTAAAGAATAAGTTTTCCAGTCTAAGATATATTGTCAAAACTGCAAAACAGAATGTTGATAGAAGCTTAGTGCCTCTCTGTAAATAGGTCTTCAGTTGGTCTCAGTGTGGAGAAGTGCTGTGCTTTCATGGAAGAAACCAGTAAACAGAACTAATAGTTTGCCTGATTTTGGAGAATATGTGGTTGATGATAGTAATACTAGGAGGATGTATGCAGGGCCAGAAAGTAAAAGGTTAATTGAGGCAGAACCTAAAATCAGTTTTGGTTTGTGGTACTTGAAATGTTTAGGTATGTATGATGTGAAAAAAGTGCTATTTCAGACCCGGAGTGTTTTTGGCAATGTGCATCTCCAACTTATACAATTTCAAGTCAAGATATCGTCCAGATAGTGTCATTTTCTGTTCCTAACCACATTGGTGTTTTTTTTTCCATTTTTTTCCTTTCACTTTTTTTCTTAGAGCAGAAAATTGGTTGGGAGAGGGATAGTATAAAGAATAGCTTTTGTTGGGAAGTGCAGGGAACTGTCTGCCTTGCAAGTCTTCCAGAGTTATCAAAAGTTGAATTGTTAGGAACTTTTGGAGTAACTCAAAGGGAGTTTATTCCCATTCTTTTAGCATCTTATCTCAACTCAATTTATTTTGAATGGCTAAAGTACTTTGCTGTACTTAAAGGCACAAAGCTAAGCAATCTGAAGGAAGAGACAAAATGTATTGGTCCTTTCAATCAATTGGATAGAATGTGCATGTTCACTTTGCACTGAGAGTTTATCAACATTTCAGCAGCATTAAACTTCCACCTCACCCTTCTAGGCACAATGACCAGTAAATTAATGGAATTAGACATTTTACCCTGGGCTGATGTCACTGCATGCTCAGCTCACAGATTAACTTATGTTTACCTTGTGCCTAATTTTCTTCAACAAATCTCATTTAAGTCTTCTTGCAAACATGAAATTTTCCTGCCATTGTGCTGCTACTGGTTCTGTTGCTGCTCTTCGTAATAAATTTCTTTTTGTAGAATCTAAGTGATTTATCACCCAAGTAATGTAATAGCCTTCTAAGGTCAGGGCCTGTCAAATAAACCAAGTAAGCATGGTGGAGAGTGTATAGCAGATTGTGTTGGTCTGTTGAGAGTTCATTTTCATTCCTAGCTTCCAGATGAACTTATTAAAACTGCATTTCAATTACTTCTGGTTGTCTATCTCCTAATCATTTAACTCATCCTGATGTTCTGGTACATTTATTTAATTAAACTATCAACATTCTTTAAACTATTTTAGTACTTTTGTCACTTGCTGTCATCCTTCAATTTTTTATCAACTTGACAAATGCCCCAGTTTTTTTTAAAGTCTACTTTTGATGGTTCTGTTTATTGGTTTTTTTTAATTTTAAAAGTGTAACTTAAATGTACTAAGTTCATTTAATTTTGTCATACAACATTATATATTAAAAGGTACTATCTTTTGCTTCTTCTGTATCTTCTCACTGCATTATGTCATGTGTGATAAAAATAATTGCTTGTCCATAATAAGAACAAAACTTTCTAACCTGGAAAAATCAAGTAATGGTTCAGTCCATAGAGTTCAATGTAATAGCCCATATAATTCTCTCTGAAGATTGATAGTGATTAGTATGTTTAAAGTCTTTCCCTTTATTTTAAGGATATTTACTCAATTGGTCACTAGCTTGCTATCTTTTGGCTTGATAGAATTTGTTCCACCTGTCACTATAAAATCAATGAACTGAGAACCAATTGAGACATTACAAGATACATGGGGTTATTCCATTCTAAATCCATTCATAACACGGCATGAAACAAAATGATTTTCCAAATGAACCAGTCCAAGAAGAAACCTAGACACAGAGATATTGATAACACTGTGATGCTAGGATGCACATTGTATCATTCAAGATGAAGAGAAGAAAGAGTTCTGATTTTCTTCAATTATTTAGGTCTATCATTTTAGGTTTTTCATTTAAGACCAGATATTTCAAACTTTCCTTTTCACTGTTTGAATTTCTATTAAGTTATTTAAAATTATGGCATTTCTTTGATGTGCTCGTAAACCACAGGAAACTAAAACTTACAGTCATGGAGAGTTTTATTAGGCACTGATATTCTTGCATGTAGAGTAATAGATTCCATCATATATTTTTACATTCATAAGGTGAGATAAGAAATATTATCCCATATCATACAACTTTACATGAATCTTTACATATTACAGCTTTACATAGATTACTATAATTTTATAGCAATTAGAACAGAAAAAAAATATGGCCATACTGTTTAGGTTTGTTTTTGTTTCTGCATATCTGCTTCTCTTTTAATAGATATTTCATCTCTTTTTCCATGCATTATTTCTCTAACAATCTATGAACCCTCCATTGTCTGAAAGTACTATACACTGAAGTTTTATGGCTATGTAAATATTAGGAGAAGGAGAAAGAAGAAAACCCATCCAGTAAAACACAAATACTGAACTGGCCTTATTCAAATGGATTTATATTTTGTTCCACCTTCTGACATCTATTCTCTTTTTATTACCTTTAAAAGCCTATAATTGGTAAGTGGCCTTAGAACAAATGATATACTTGTTTATATTCTTGATTTTCTACTGCTTTGAATTAAATGCCAGTTTATTCTTTGGTTTCATAAAATATTTTGAAAAAGTTGACTCCTAACATTTTATAACACAGCCTAATAGAAGAAAAGAGATCTCATTAGTTTAGTTGCCAATTGATTTTAACCATTTTACTTAAATCATTCCAGTTATGAAACATTAAATAATTTACTTGCACATCTATATTTTAAGCTTCTTTTATTATAGAAAAATAAATATCACATTAGAACAGTCTTTTGCAATAGAAAATGTGCATATGTGTAATAAAAGGAGAATGATGGTTTGATAGTCTTTCCTTTTGAATGCCTTGGCTGGAAAAATAAAGAGGATTATCTACTAAAAATGATATGTTAGTCAAATAATACAAGTAGACCTGCTTTTTCAACATTTCTCCAAGCCACCTTTACAAAGTTGTTTTACATCAAAGTTATTTTCATATGAGATTATGATTATTCTTTCCTTATAATGTGTTATTTCTCAAAGGGATGTGATGCAATTAAGAGCAATTTAACATCATTTGTAGCTGTGTCCTATTAGAATACTGAAGGGAAACTATAAGTGTTGTATTTTTCAACAGGGATTTTTAAAGGTTAAAAGTTCTGTATAAATTTCCAGTTAAGGAAATAGTAAGATATTCTTGAAGGGTTACTGGATATAAAATATTCAGATTTCTTAACAATTATATTTCTACTAGGAACTATTTGATCATGTCTCTAATGAAGTATGAAGAATTCTAAGCTAGCATTGAATGGGCTATTTTCTTTTAAAATTGTTAACTTGAAAGATTTTGGCATTTCCAGGTTTAATTTTAGATGTAGTGTATTAAATGTAGTGTATACCAGGTAAGAATTTATTTCATATTCACAGAGAAAAAGTCTGACTAGAGCAATATTTTTTCAGTATAGCCAATCTGCGATTTAAAATGGAGTTTATATCAGTAATTTAAACATACACAATTTAACTCTTTTTTTCTTATTCCCCACTACTTTTTATTATGTTTTCATTTACTATTTCTTTTCTTTCTGTGTATTCTAATAAATAACATTTGTAAAAGACTGTTCATTTATTCCCTCCTTAAATATTATAAGCAGTCACATACTGAAACCTCTTTAGATTTTTTGGGTAATTTGATGCACATTCACAGAAAGTCCATGATAGATGTTGCATTCCTTTGGTTACAAAACTTTATAGTGTTAACATAGGAGAATATGAAGAAACACACAACCACCAACCAATTTATTATGTAAAAACATAAGAATACAGCAAACATGTGAATGAAGTAAGTTTTGTTATTAATCTTATGAAGAACAAATAAGTTGTCTTGATTGATAGAAATATATTTGTATAGTGATATATTGATTCTTAAAAGAAAATTATATCTGGCATTCCACATTGTGTCAATGTAACATGAACAGTGCACTAAAACGTTTAGCATTTCCTATGACTTCTTCACCACAAGGGTAAAGCCTGAACTTAAGCCCATGTCACACTGCACCAACGGATGGAAAGAGGATGTAAAATGGAGAGAAACACTTGCCATCCGTTG
>BHFT01058662.1:0-43624 GCA_004320025.1 Laticauda laticaudata
AAGAAAGAAAGAAAGAAAGAAAGAAAGAAAGAAAGAAAGAAAGAAAGAAAGAAAGAAAGAAAGAAAGAAAAGGAAGTAAGCCAGGGAGTGAGGGAGCAAGGGAGGAAGAAGAAAGAAAAGAAAAGAAAGAAGCCAAACTTTTCCTGGAAGGCTACCTATCTAGGTTTAGCTGGGGGAGGCTGGGCATTTCTTGAAAGCAACCTGGCTGCCCAGAATTCAACCTTTGCCCCCCGTCAAAGACAGAGAGCTGCCAGCTGCCTTCTTGTGGCCTTTCAGGGGCCCTCAAAAAGACTGTTGACCTGTGCCAAGCCCATGTGGGTCACCCTCAGGCTTGGTCCTTTTGTCCCAGGCCCCATTTGTCCCACTCTTCCCTTTTCCCAAGGTGCACTAGCTTCTGTAGATGTGGATAGACTCCCCGCATAGGGAGGGATTCCAGTACTGTCCCGCAACCACATCAAGTTTTCCTTCTCTTCTACGACTTGAGAGCTGCTCATGAATTCCCCAGTGCCAGTTGTTCTGACCAAGGCTTCCTGAGACCGTAATTAAGCACACGCTTAGTCCAAACAACTCTTGTTCTATTGCAACGCTGGGAATTATGTGCATTCCCAGCCAGTAAGGAGTCCCAAACAGTCCCTCGAGATAAGCACCCACCTTTCTCTCTTTTGAATTGCTGCCAACAACTAAAGTGCCAAATGAATTATAAAAAAAACCCAACCAAAGTACAAAGTCCACACAGGGCTTCAAGGATTAATCCGAACGGAATGAATGACTTTGCTTCTTGCAAAGGTTTTTCTACCTTTGCCTATCCTTTATTCCTTTATACCTTACACCTCCCAGCCTTATTCCCGAGTCACCCCTTTTGTCTTCGCTGCTCTTGCCTTCTAGCAGCTCTGCACACATGCGCACTGGGAACAGGCTCCCCTTGTTCCTCGGCCTCACTGCTGCCAGACTCCAGAGGCTCCAGAGTCAGCACCCCACTCCTGGCCTCATCTCTGCATCGGATGCAGGACCCTCGTCCGAGTCCTCCCCAAACTCCCTAACTGTGACCGTTCTTCCCCACTGTCCGATTCCGCTGCCGTCTGCACAGGCTGCTGGCGAACTACACCACCAGTTCCCCAAGATAACCTCAAATATGCAACCACATTAAAGTAGGAGAGAAGAATGCAGAGGGCAAATCAATCAGCAAGGTATTTGTAGGATAGAATGGAAAAATGTAGCAATGGCCTCCCCGTATTTACCACTCACCCAGGTAATCATCAAAGGAGAATTTGTCATTGTCCCAGATTTGAAGGACCAGCTGGGGTGCGACTTTATTTTCAGTCTTGTCCAAGCTCCAGAAATGTTCCTGCATGTGAACATAGAGAAGAAGTCATTGCAAGCAAAGCTGCAGTGATGTTCTCCATTACGTAACAGAGTACAAAATAACAGAGTTGGGAGGGATTCTCTTCTAGTCCAACCCCCCACCCATGGTGGGAGACTTTTATGCCATTCTGGACAAATTTCTTCTTGAAAACCTCCAGGGTTGGAGCATCCACAATTTCTGGGGAAAAGGTGTTCCACTGATTTGTTGTTTTCACTGCCAGGAAATTTCTCCTTATTACTAGATTAGATACCTCTGTGTTGCAGTGCAAACTCTCTGTGGAGAGATCAAACCTCACTCACTCCCTTCCTCACTCCCTGATGATGTTATCTCGTTGGGTCGTGAAATGTCTGCAGGAAAACCACCAAGCTAAGACAGCACCAAGGACCCCACAGTTGTCGTCATACTCCTCCTCCTCTTCCTCTTTGCAAACCCCAATTTCTTCTAGCACTGATAATGTTATCTAGTTGGGTCATGAAATGTCTGCAGCAAAACCACCCAGCTCAGCTAGCACCAAGGACTCCACAGTTGTTGTCATCATCTGTATCCTCCTCTTTTTCCTCTTCCTCCTCCTCCTCGCAAACCCTACTCCCTTCTAATACTGATGATGTTCCCTAGTTGGGTCATGAAATGTCTGCAGGAAAACCACCAAGCTAAGACAGCACCAAGGACTCCACAGTTGTCGTCCTCCTCCTCTTTGCAAACCCCACTTTCTTCTAGCACTGATAATGTTATCTAGTTGGGTCATGAAATGTCTGCAGGAAAACCATCAAACTCAGAGAGCATCAAGAAAGTCACAGTTCAACCCTAAGATACAAAGATTCTCTTCTATCCACACTAGTAGTATATAAACAGAGAGCAAATCCTACCCTCTTCTAGCACTGATGCTTGGGTCATGAAATATCTGCAAGAAAACAGCCAAGTACCAAAAACCCCACCGTTCAACCTTAAGCTACAAATATTATCTTCTATCATGTAGAGAACAATACATGAGGACCCTAATTTCCTCCTTGTGATCCTCACAAATTGACATTCCAATCCAAAGAGAGGACCCCAAATACAATTGGAAAAAGAATGAGTTACACACAGATAACTGCTTGGGAATTTGTCACAAACTCCAACCACCTGACTCCCTGTTGTGGTTAGCCGGCAGCAGGTGCGGACGGCTGAGGAGAGTGAGGACTCAGATGAGGGGCCAGGACCATTAGGGAGTGGACTGCTGCCTTCGGAGATGGTGGGGGCTGGCAGCCATGAAGAGGAAGTTCCTGAGGAGCCTGTGCCAAGTGTGCATGCACCCGGGGCTGCTCGCAGGAAAGAGCAGCTGCAGTAGCACAGGCGACTCGGGAGTAAGGCTGCAAGGTAATGGCCCCTCCTTCAAGAAGATAAAAGTCAGCTGTGAAATGGACGTTCATTGCAGGAAGCAAAGACGTTTTGAAACTCAGCCTCGTGGACATTACAGCTGGTATTTGAAGACTCTTGTGTTGTAAACTATTTCTTATCTGTTATTCTTGGCAGCCTTGCACAGTTTTGGCGAGGCTCATGCTTATCAAAGTTAATCAGTTTGCAGCAGCCTTTAAACCGGGGATTCGTAAGAATCATTAAAAGGTTTCTATTCCCTTTGGTTCGTGTTCATTTTATTGGAAAAGGGTCAAAACACTCCCCCAGACCCATCCGTCACAGCTGCTTTTGAGCCTCTGCAGACCTCCCAACAAGGGCCACCGCGGTCTTTCCAGATGCTCACCTTCTTCGCCACGGAGCAGACCTGCTCAGCAGGGAGATAATCAAAGGGGAAGATAAACCTCCAGTTGAAGTTGCCTTCACCTCCCAGGGACCTGTAATGCACATCCGTCTTCTGCTTGTTCTCCTCATAACCAACCAGCCACCTGCAAGCCACAGAAGAAGAAGAAGACCAGGCCCATCAGCCACCAAAATCAGGAGGACGTGAGCCACTTTGTCAAAGAGGGATCCCCCAAAGTGCTTTCCCCTCCTCATTCAAGAAGCTTCTTCAGTCCTCGGGTGAGAACTTCAGAACTTCTTGGATGAGAGAGTGTATTCATGGAAAGTCCGGTTGCTTTTTGGGAAACACCTTTGGGGATAACTGCAACATGGACAATTCAGGATCTCCACGGACAAGAAGAAGAAAGGTATCCTTGTCATGAAGCTTTGGGCTATCTACCAGGGGTCGGCTTCAAAAATTTTAGCAATGGGTTCTCGGCCCGGTTGCTGGGTGGGTGTGGCCTAGTCAGCCTCCTGCACCAAAATGGGAGGAGGGGGGATTTTTGCCAGAGATGAGATTCAGCAGGTTCTGACCAGTTCTAGAGAACAGGTAGCGGAAATTTTGAGTAGTTCGGAGAACCGGCCAATGCCACCCCTGACTGGCCCCGCCAGCCCCATCTCTTCTCTGCCTCCCATTGAGTCCCAGCTGATTGGCTGGGTCTCCTTTGCTTGCCCTGCACAGGAGAACAGAGCTGAAAAGCAGGTTGGTGGGGTGGGGAGGGAAGGGGGATTTTGCAGTAACCTTCCCTTGTCACACCACCAAGCCACACTCACCAAGCCATGCCACACCCACCAAACCACGCCATGTCCACCAAGCCATGCCCACAGAACCAGGCAGTAAAAATTTTTGAATCCCACCACTGTTTTTTGCCCTCTACAGGCTCCCAAGGCTTTCCTCCAGCCTCCAGGAGGGCAAAAATGCTTTCCCTGGGCTCTGGAGATTCTCTGGAAGCCGGAAACGGGCCCATTTCTGGCCTTCTCGAACTTCCAGGAGGCTTGTTTTTCGCCCTCTTTGAGCCTTCAGGCAAACCCTGCCCTGCATCCAAAATGGGCCACGTGGGGACTCCTGGGAGGGGAAGGGAGTGGTGGGTGGGGCCAGCCAGGGGTGGGATTTTGGGGTTCTCCAAACTGCACAGAATCTTAGCTAAGGGGCTCTCCCAAACCCCTCTGAACCCCCAGCAGCCCACCCCTGCTACCTACCCTTTCACATAGATGTCACTCATTTTCTGGCCGGTGATGCTGAGGTCATCCAAGATGACGTCTTGGGCATTCCAGACAATGCAACGCAAGTAGAACCTGGAAGAAACAGCCCAGATGGGGTTCAAGAGTCTCTAGTCAAAGAGAAGAACAGCAGATAAGTCAAGAATAGAAATATAGGAGGGTCTTTCACTACAACCAGCAACGGAACAACCACTTCCTGGGTTCTTTGGATCGGCTTTGTAACTAAAGATCAGGGCAGTCCATGACATTTCCTGTTCTCCTCTTCCTCCCAGAAGGAAGCCACCAGATTGTTGGAACATCCCAAGTGGGAAATGCCATCCCTACCTAGTTCCACCTCCTAGAAGCAGAATTCACAAGCCATTTCAGTAGCTTCAGTAGCCCTCCAGGGATGAACCTGCTCTCCTGAATCTGTTGGCCTACAGAATGCAGGATAACAGAGTTAGAAGGGACCTTGGAGGTCTTCTAGTCCAACTCTCTGGCCAAGCAGAAGACCTTATAGCATATTAGACAGTTGCCTGTCCACGCTCTTCTTTAAAACCTCCAGTGATGGAGCTTCTGAAGGCAACTTCAGAACTTCTTCTGAACAACTTCTGAAGGCAAGCTGTTCCATGAGTTAATTGTTCTCACTGTTAGGAAGTTTTTCCTGAATTCTAGGTTGTTTCTCTCTTTTATTAGTTTCCATCTGTTGCTTCCTGTCCTGCCTTCAGGTGCTTTGAAGAATAGGTTGACACTCCCCGCTCTTCTGTAGCAGCCCCTCAAATATTGGAACACTGCTATCATGTCACCCATGATCTTCCTTTTAATTAAAGGTAGCTGTGCTTCTTCTCAGAGTAGCCATGTTCTTTCTTTTGCTGTGTCCTATTGAGATGGTAGAGGACAGGAAGGCCTGTAGGAACGTTGTCCATGGGGTTGCAATGGGTCAGACATGACTTCCCAGGTAACAACAACAACAATTGAGAGCCAGCCTGTCCTGAGTATCTAGGTGACCATGTTGAGGTTCTTCTTGTACTATACTGGCCATGGACCTGAACTATGTTAACAACTTGGCAACTGAACAGTCCATGGCAAGGAGACCATGTTGGGGCTTCCTTCATGGTTGCAATTCTGGAGATCACCTACTATAGAGGGGTTGGGAATGAACTTATTGGTCGTGGTGGTTAAATCCAGGCTCCATGTTCAAAAACAAACTTTCTCTAAAGGCCAAGTGATGGTAGAGAAGCTTCAGGGTCTTCTTTCACTGTCCATCTTGAGAGCTACTAGAGTTAGAAGAAGATTTTCAGCAAGATGAAACCAGTCACATTCAACAGATTGTCTATGGCAGGGATCTCCAACCTTGGCAACTTTAAGCCTGGAGGACTTTAACTCCCAGAATTCCCCAGCCAGCTTTTCTGGCTGGGGAATTCTGGGAGTTGAAGTCCTCCAGGCTTAATGTTCTTAAGGTCAATGGCAGTGTCTCTCAACCGTGGCCCCTTGAAGATGGGTGGACTTCAACTCCCAGCTTTCTCCAGCCAGCCAGAATTCTGGGAGTTGAAGTCCACCCATTTTCAAGGGGCTGAGGTTGAGAAACACACTGGTTTATGGGGAAAACTACATGCATGAAAAACTTTGAGAGGGGAGGCCATTACCTCTTTGCTCTTCGTGGGGTCACGTTGAATGGTGGCCCTGGTGGCCCAAGGGATTTTGGAAACAGGTCCACCCAAAGTTGAACTCTGCCCTGTAATGCAAGGGGAAGCCATGAATTAGAGAAGAAGGGTCTCTTTGCAATATCCCTGGCCAAGGATTTGGCTTTGAATGCAACTTCCTGGCTTCGTAGGCAGATAGCTACAGAGTCTGTCTCTTGGGACATCAGGGGAATTCCTATGGAAGGCAACCAATCTCTCCATCGTCTTCCTGTCTATTGTGATGGTTTGCTAAGGACTGGCCATTGGTTCAAGTGTTCTGTCCTAGACTTCCCCAAAAAGCATTAAAAGCCAACTCTAAGTCCCGGAAAAACCTCTTATTAAGTGAAAGTGAATTTAGTGCATTCACATTCAGCCAACGGTTTGGCAAACAGTCTTGCAAAGGTATACTAATTAGCTCAGACCTTATCTATCCTGGAAAACTGCCCGGTAAATATTTCCACACACGCAGTGGTGAAAGGGAAGGGCTGGGTTACACAGACAAATCTTCATGAGGCTGGAAAAAAATGAATGAATGAGTTGTTTCCTGCAAAAACCCCCTCCCCTTTTGAGTTCTTAATTGTTCCTTCCTTCTGGCAGCTCTGTGCATGCGCAGGCTGGGAACCGGTTCCAGAAGCTCCCCCGCCTCACTGCTGTCTGAGCCCGAAGGCAGTTATGACTGCCAGCCTGCCCTGGCCCCATCTCTGCCTCTGATGCAGAGCCTTCGTCTGAGCCTTCCTTAGCCTTCAGGACTGGCCCAGGTTCCTCCCCAACCTCCTCGCTGTCCGATTCTGCTGCCTGCTCCATCAGCCGCTGGCGGGCCACAACACTAAGCAACTCCATCCACCTCACACACCCAAGTTTCAGTTAGGCCTTGCCTGAGAGAGGAGGGAGCTTTGGACTAACCTGGCATCTACAGACAACTTTAATTAGCTAGAGGGCAACCACTAGGCAAGCTTGCCTTGGAATGCACCATCTCTTGGGAGGCTTGTAAAGCCTGGACATTGATTGTGTTAGAAGAATAATTTGGGGCTCCAACTCAAGCCAAGGTTGTGCAAGAATAAATCAGACTGAAATCCAGACAGCTTTGAGGAAAAGTGATTTCTTTATTCCCCAAAGCAAAGAGGTTTGTTAAGGTATTGAGATTTAAAAGCTGACCAGCTGCTGTAAAGCTGATGCAATGTAAAGCTGATGCAATGTAAGGCTGATGCAATAAGAATGAATCAGCATTGGTGTTGCCATTTTAAGACCAAGAATGGGTCCACAGAAGTTTTACCGCTTTAAGAGGTGTCTATATAAAGGCAGCCATAAGAGCGCATCTTCTCTCTCCTTGTGTCCTGTCTTCACGGTAAAGTTCTCCGTGCAGAGTTAAGAAAATTGATTGATTGTCAGGTATTTGCCTACCATGTATATTTCTGTATATAAATGTCTTGTATATAAACCACTGTTAAATGTCTAAGCCTGTGTGTGCTGTGTTTTGTTCCTGGGTTGTCTCACAATAATAGTCAAATGCTTTAACAAGGTTTGCCTTGGGGGCAGCTACAGAGGAAGTGGGGTATAAAGAGGTTGTTTTATAGGGGAACTTGTCCTGGGTGTGGAAGTGTGTAGGTGCTGATCCCAAGGGTGACACTTGAGGGGCATGGGTGGGTGTACCTGCTGACCTCAGAGGAGGGGTTTGATTAAATCAAGTGATGTGGATTGGGTCTCTTCATTTGTACCGAATCATAATTATGTTCATCTTATGCTAATTGGGTTCTGTGGGTTTGCTTTTGTGTGCATTTACAATTTGAAATAAGCAGTGGTGGATTTCAAATATTTTTACCACTGGTTCGGTGGGCATGGCTTCGTGGGCATGCTTGGCTTGCGCATGCACACTTTGTGAACACACGCGCCAAACACGCACTTTGCACATGCGCAGAGGGCTTGCTGCTAACCTTCTCTTGCAATCTTGCATCTATCTGTGTCTTCAACAGGTGTGAAGCAGGTGAGGTTGAAAAGCAAGAAAGGTCAGTATAGAGCTAAGGCAGATGGGAGAGACCAGCAGCTGATTGTTGAGCAACCGGTTCGGACAAACCAGGCCAAACCAATCAAATACCACTAGTGGAAATAAGTGTTTGATTAACCCTCATGTTTGGTGTTTAAGTTTGAAAAGATTTGAGGGGGCTGTTAATCAGTTGTTTCCTTGGAGACATAGGATTTCCTATATCAGTGATGGCTAACCTTTCCATCATCACCTGCCAAAAAAACATGCGCATGCATGCACATGTGCCTGCACCCATAATAAAATGTGCTCATGCGTCCCCGCCCACCTGCGCATGTGTGTGTATCTCCCATGCACGTATCTCCCCCTGTGCATGCACAGCAGATCCCTGACAATCAGCTGGCTGATGGGGGGCATGGGCGCATGCGCTGTGGATCAGTTCCAGGCGACAGCTCATATGCCGGTAGAAATGGCTCTGCATTCCACTTCTGGCATTCGTATAATAAGTTTGCCATCATGGTCCTATATAATATTTCTAGCACATTTATACGCATAGGAATCTCACCCATCAGCACCCACGGGCTGACACATGTTGCACAGGGGTGGGATTCTACCAGTTTGCATCTATTCACTAGAAATGGTTGTTAACATTCTAAGCAGTCTGTAGAACCGATTGTTAGAAGAAATTCCTGGCCTAATCCTGTAAGGAAGGCAGGAAGGAAACATTCTGGTGTTGCTTACAGAAAATGCCTCTTTATTAACCCTTATTACATTCTTGGCAGGACTAGACTTCCTGTCTCAGGAACGTCTCTGGAGTTATTTTTCCCCTCCTTTGCTGGTACTTTGCTTGTGTGGAGTGACCATTCAAAGTTACAATGGCACTGAAAAAGGTGACTTATGACCGTTTTTTACACTTACGACTGTTGCAGCATCCCCACAGTCATGAGAGGCCAGGTAAGGAGATAAGTGCCTCGATGTGAGTGATATTGAGTTGGCCATGCCCAGCCAATAACATGACCACCAAGCCACGTCCACCCAGTCACATGACCACCAAGCCACGCCCACCACCTAAGCCATACCCACATAACCAGTTGTTAAAAAATTTGAATCCCACTCCTGATGTTACATCCTTCACATCAGCAATGTGCAAATCATCCTGATCTTTTTGACTGGATGTGCAAATCGTCCTGATCTTCTTGACTGGAAGCCTTGAGACTGAAAAAGGTCAAGACCCCACAGGTTCCTTCGGAGTCACCACCTTTTCCTGGCCAATTTTACCTGTTCAATGTCCGGCTGGAGAGGGCTGTACAGCTGCCTGGTCTCCACATGCTCAGGGACCAAGCCTTGCTTTTGCAGGACACGCAGGGCAAGCCGTTCTTCCACAGGACCCAGGTGGGGGTTGGGAGGCTTGCTGTCCTCTGAATTGAAGAGAAAAGGCAGAGATTTCACCCACTGGCCAATTGTTGGGGCACCTGTCTGTAATGCAGGGATGGACGGAGGGGGAAGGACACAGTGGGCCCCCCACTGTTGCTGTTCAGGTTGTGTTTGCTCAAGCTGGCCACTACTGTCTTAGGTTAGCAAGAGAAGAAAATATATGTGGCTCAGGGTTGAATTCTGGGGTCCTTAGTGAACTGGGTAGTTTCTTGCAGATGTTTCATGACCCAACTAGAAGAGAGTGATGTTTGCAGGGCGGAGGAGGAGGAGGACCGTAGAGGCCTTGGTGGTTTTCTGGCAGACGTTTTGTGACCCAAACTAGGTAACATCATCAGTGTCAGAAGGGAGTGGGAGGTGCAGAGAGGAGCAGGAGGAGGAGGAGAACAGTAGGGTCCATGGTAAGTTTTTTGCAGATGTCTCATGACCCAGATAAGTAATATCATCAGTGCTAGAAGAGACTGATGTTTGCACAGAGGAGAAGGAGGAGGAGGAGGACTGTAGGTTCCTTGGTGATCTCTTGAGTTTGGCTCTTTTCTCGCCGACGTTTCATGACCAAACCAGGTAGCTTCATCAGTACTAGAAGGGTGAGGGTCTCAATCAAACAGTAAAGAACAGCGTAATCAAGGTACTACCAAGAAGAAAACAACACTCCCACCAAACCCCACAGGGCAGGGCAGGGAGTAGCAAACAGAAAGCAAACCCCCCTCCCTTGACGGTGTTGCCTAGTTGAGTCATGAAACGTCTGCAAGAAAACCATCAAAGCTTCTTAGATTAAACCTGACTCCTTGCTGTTGGGCCTGCCACAGACAGAACAGAATAGAATAGAATGGAATGGAATGGAATGGAATAGAATAGAATGGAATAGAATAGAATAGAATAGAATAGAATAAAAAATATGGAATGGAATGGAATGGAATAGAATTAGAATAGAATAGAATAGAACAGAACAGAACAGAATATAGAGTAGAGTAGAGTAGAGTAGAGTAGAGTAGAGTAGAATAGAATAGAATAGAATAGAATAGAATAGAATAGAATAGATGGAGTGGAATGGAATGGAATGGAATAGAATAGAATAGAATAGAATAGAATAGAATAGAATAGAATAGAATAGAATTCTTTATTGGCCAAGTGTGGTTGAACACACAAGGAATTTGTCTTGGTGCAAATGCTCTCAGTGTCCATAAAAGAAAAGATACATTCATCAAGAGTCATCAGGTACAAAACTTAATGATAGTCACAGGGTACAAATAAGCAATCAAATCATACTAGGAAACAGTCAATATAAATTGTTAGAATACAAGAGACCAAGTTACAGTCCTACAGTCACAAGTGGGAGGGGATGGGTGATAAGGAGTGATGAGAAGATTAATAGTGATAGTAATGCAGACTTAGTAAATAGCTGGACAGTGTTGACGGAATTATTTGTTGAGCAGAGTGATGGCTTTCGGGGAAAAACTGTCTTTGTAGGATCCCCTTCATCAACCACAGCAACCTGGTCAACCTCTGGGAAGCCCACCACCTGCTGTCCCACAACAGAAGATGGAAGCCACCCAACCCAGCTATAAAAATCCAAAATGAATATGAAAGCCTGCAAGCATGAACCCATATGGAATCCAGTAAGACAAGGACTTTTTTGCCTGTCCCATCTGGGACCTATTGACTGTCCTTGCAATAACTCAGCCCTGTGACAATGTCTCTCTCTGCTGGCCAGAACCTCCACATACAGGCAGTGGTGGATTCAAATTTTTTTTTACTATCGGTTCTGTGGGTGTGGCTTGGTGGCCGTGTGAGGGAAAGGTTACTGCAAATCCGTATTCCCTCCCCACTCCTGGGGGAAGGATATAGTGCAAAATCCCCCTTCCCTCCCCACCGCACTAACCTGCTTTCCAGCTCCGTTCTCCTGTGCAGAGCAACAAAGGAAGACCCAGCCGATCAGCTGGGACTCAGTGGGAGGCAGAGAAGAGACGGGGTTGGCGGGGCCAGTCAGAGGTGGGATTGGCCGGTTCTGACCAGTTCTGGAGAACCAGTAGCGGAAATTTTGAGTCGTTCGGAGAACCGGCCAATGCCACCTCTGACTGGCCCCGCCCACCCAACTGATTGGCTAGATCTCCTTTGGTTTCCCTGCACAGGAGAACAGAACTGGAAAGCAGGTTAGTGGGATGGGGAAGGAAGGGGGATTTTGCAGTAACCTTCTTCTGTCACATCCACCAAGCTACACCCACAGAACCCGTAGTGAACATTTTTGAATCCTACCACTGGGGTATTGGCCGGTTCTCCAAACTACTCAAAATTTCCGTGACCATTTGTCCAGAGCTTGTCAGAACCTGTCGAACACCAAGCTCTGCATACAGGTCTCTGCTGCCCACACAGACCCCAAAGAGGAAGGATTGTCTTTGGGTAGATCCAAAAGAGTTTCGGTCACCCTTGATATACATCGTAACACAGTTGGGAGGAACCTTAAAGGTCTTCTGCATACCATCCTAGTTAAATGGCTGTCCAATCTCTTCAGTGTTGGAGCCTCCATAACTTTTGGTGGCAAGCTGTTCCACTGGTTAATTGTTCTCACTGTTAGGAAGTTTCTCCTTAATTCCAGGTTCCTTCTCTCCTGGATTAGTCTCCATCCNGGAAGTTTCTCCTTAATTCCAGGTTCCTTCTCTCCTGGATTAGTCTCCATCCAGTGCTTCTTGTCCTGCCCTCTGGTGTTTTGGAGAATAAGTCGACCCCTCTCCTCTTTGGGACAGCCCCTCTAATACTGGAAGACCGCTATCATGTCACCCCTCGTCCTTTTTTTCATTAAACTAGAGATATCCAATTCCTGGAACCCTTCTTCAGATGTTTTAGCCTCCAGTCCCCTAATCATCTTTGTAGCTCTTCTCTGCACTCTTTCCAGAGTTTCAACATCTTATTTGTATTGTGGTGACCAAAACTGGACGTAGTATTCCGAGGGTGGTCACACTTTACTGCCATCTTAAAAACTGCCAATTAATACCAATAAAGAAGATTCCGTGAGGTTTCATGACCCAAATAGGGAACATCATCAGTGCTTGTAAGGAATGGAGTTCGCTTCCCATTCCTTAATAGAACTGATGACATTCCCTAATTGGCTCATGAAAGGTCTGCAAAAAAAAAACCCCACCAAGTTCAGAGAGCATCAGGGACTGCACAGTTCTTTTCCTCCTCCTCCACTCTTCAAACCCTCCGCCCTTCTAGCCCTGATGTTGTTCCATAGTTGGGTCATGAAATGTCCGCAAGGAAACCACCAAGATCAGAGATCACAAAGTCCCTATGCTCCTCCTCCTTAAACCCCACTCCTTTAAGCACTGATAATGTCACCAAGTTTGGTCATGAAACATCTGCAAGGAAACCATCAAGCTCAGAGAGCAGCAAGGACTCCACAGTCCTTTTTTTCCTGCTCTGCTCTTCAAACCCCCTGATGTTTCCTGAGGAAGTCTTTCCAAAAAATCCCAGTTATGAATTTAACTGGGGCATCCCTTCACCACTGGAACATCCCAAAACACCTCTGGGGCAACCCACAATATCACTTGGACACTCCATCACACCCATAGGGCAAAGCACTCAGTGGTGGGATTCAATTTTTTTACAACTAATTTTGTTGGCATGGCTTGGTGGGTGTGGCTTGGTGGGCATGGCAGTGGAAAAACACTGCAAAATCCCCCTTCTCTCCCCATCCCACTAACCTGCTTTCCAGCTCCCTTCTCCTTTGCAGGGCAACCAAAGAAGACCCAGCCAATCAGCTGGGACTCAATGGGAGGCAGAGAAGAGATGGGGTTGGAAGGGCCAGTCAGAGGTGGGATTGGCCGGTTCTCTGAACTACTCAAAATTTCCACTACCTGTTCTCCAGAACTGGTCCGAACCTGCTGAATACCACCTCTGAAGACACTGAATAAAAATGACAGCACTGATGGTGTTACCTAGCTGGGTCATGAAATGTCTGCAAGAAAGCCACCAAGCTCAGAGAGCTTCAAGGACCCCTCGGTGGCCATTTAAGTTAAGATTACTGGCCGCACACCCCTGAACGGAAGCCACAAGGAAGCAAAGAGGTGGCGGCTGCGTGGTTTTTACCCAGGTCCGAGAGGCAGTATGTTTGATCTCCAAAGATGATCTGGTCAGTCTTGTAAACTGGAAGCTTGCCCTTGTGTTGCAAGGCAAAGTGATGGAGGAGTTGTGATGGGCGCAGCTGATCTCTCCATTGGTTTGGGCCAGAACTGGAAGGGGAGAAACAGACAATCAAGCAGAGAAACAATACAGATTTAACGAGGTTGGAAGGGACCTTGTAGGTCATCTAGTCCAACCTCCCACCCAAGCAGGAGACCTTTCACCATTTCTGACAGATGGCAGTCCAGTCTCTTCTTGAAAGCCTCCAGTGATGAAGCTCCCACAACTTCCGAAGGCAACTTCTGTTCCCTTGGTTGACTGTTCTCACTGTCGGAAAGTTTCTTCTTATTTCCAGGTTGAATCTCTCCTTGTTCAATTTCCATCCATTATTCCTTGTCTGGCCTTCAGGGGCTTTGGAAAATAGCTTGGCCCCTTTCTCCTCCCTGTGGCAGCCCCTCAAATATTGGAAGACTGCTGTCATGTCTCCCCTGGTCCTTCTCTTCACTAGACTCACCATACCCCATTCCTGCAACCATTCAGTAACATAACATAATAGGTCCTCCAAGCCCTTAGACAGTCAGAAGGAAGACTCTCCTATGTTTTCACATGTAATCATGTTTAAGTATATAGGATGGGGCTGAATCTGGCATGTTTTCCATGCAAAAGTCTGCCCCACCACTAAGCTCTCTCAGTTTCATAGTGGCAGCATCTGAGAGGTACAGGAACCCAGGAAGAATCTGAGGTACCACCACCAGGATGGTCCTTCACCTGAGAAGATGAGTCACTCATGTTTTTGTTTCTCTTCCTTCTCCTCCTCCTCCTCCTCCCCCTCCTCCTCTTCCTTTTCTTCCTCTTCCTTTTCCTCCTCCTCTTCCTCCTCGTCCTCTTCCTCCACTAAACTCTCTCAGTTTCATAGTGGCAGCATCTGAGAGGTACGGGAACCCAGGAAGAGTCTGAGATACCACCACCAGGAGGGTCCTTCACCTGAGAAGATGAGTCAAACTCATGTTTCTGTTTCCGTGAGTAAGTTCTATATGCTTGTCCAGAAGTACTCACATGCAGTAAGTCTGAGGAAGGCCACAACGAGCCCCATATCTGGAAAGGAAGCGATTCTCTAGGTCAATGATGGTCTCCCCGATCTTCTCATCTTTGGACAAGAGGTCATAGTCATACAGGGTGATCTTCAAGTCCTTCTCCATGGGCAACGTACAAGTCAACTCAAACATCCTACAGAAAGCAGAAACATACCAGTCAGCTGAAAGGAACATGGGCTGGGATTTTATGGAGTTGCTGTAACTGTTCAGCAATTGAAACTCCTTTCTAGCATTGATGAGGTTACCTAGTGAGGTAAAGAAATCAACCAGGCTCAGAGAGCTCCAAGGACCCCGTAGTCATCTTCTCCTCCTCCTCCTCTTCCTCCTCCTCCTTTTTCTCCTCCTCCTCCTCTCCCTTGTCCTTTTCTTCCTCCTCCTCCTCTTTTTCCTCCTCCTCCTCCTCCTCTTCCTCCTCTTCCTCAATTCACTGCAGGAGAACTCACTATGGGCAATTCAACACTGTATTTATCATTTCATTCATTTACTTGTATTATTTGTGTCCACATTTTGGTCGAAATTATTGTAACTGCTGTATTTCTGGATTGGCTTTCTTTCTTTTATTACTATTAGCCATGGGTCTGTCGAAGTTGATTTAACTTTTGCATTTGTTGAATTGTCCTCTAGTGGGTTGTCCCATGGTGATTTGGCTGCAGCAAGTAGTCAGTGGCAAGTCATCCCATTCCATCCAGGGACATCAACTCTCCTCCCCCAACCCTGTCAGGAACTTATATGGGAAGACTTACTTTCCAAAGACCGGTTCCAGGGTACAGGCAGTGTAATTGTCCTGATCATTGATGGACTTCTTCCCCACAGAAATCTTCACATAAGGGTCACACTGTGTGGGAGAAGGACAGAGAGAGAGGGTCAAAGCATCGAAGAGGCAGGGAAGCAAAGTCAAACAAACCACCTTTAGATATTTCCACCATAAATGTGCACACTGCAAACTGATGAGATAGGCCAGACTGAGAATGAATAAGGGCTTCAAGTCACCCTTGGGTCTTCTTCTGTCCTTCACCACTACACCAAGATGCCTCTACTGGTTCCTGCAAATGGACTGGGCAACCAAAGAGGAAACTTGGAGGAAAGCCCTAGAACAGGGCCACTATAAGACCTGTGGACTTCAACTCCCAGAATTCTCCAGCCAGAAGTTGAAGTCCACAGGTCTTAAAAGTGGCCAAGGTTGGAAGCCCCTGTCCTAAGTTTTCCTTCCCAACCTGGTGGCCCATAGATGCATTGAACTTCCTATTGGCTGGGGCATATGGGAGTAGTAGTCCAACCCATATGGGACTCACCCAATTAAGGAATGTTGCTCTGCATGTCCTCAAGAATCTCCCCATCGACACATCTAAACTTCATATACCTTACGTAAAATAAAAACTAAATTGATGTAAGCCACATGTTGACCATAGATGGAACCCACATTGCTACTGAGATTAAACAGACACTCATCACCACCTCCATTTCTGCTCTGCTCTGCCCCCCACCACCACCCACCCTCATTCGTTGAGCGAATGGCTTGGCAGTGAAGATGAAGGCCACACAGAGCTCAGGGCTAGGAATGGTCCACTCTCAACTAAAGTGCAGGCTCCAAAAGGCAACTGGATTTTCTTGAATTGTTTTTACTTGAAGACATCTAATTTCTCATTCAAGAAGAAGCTTCAGTTCTGAAAAGTTGAAGAAGCTTTAGAATGGAATTTAAATGGGAATAGAGTAGTGTAGAATAGAATTACAGTAGAGTAGAGTAGAGTAGAGTAGAGTAGAGTAGAGTAGAGTAGAGTAGAGGAGGGTAGGGTAGGGTAGGGGAGAAGAGAAGAGAAGAAAAGAGAAGAGAAGAGAAGAGAAGAGAAGAGAAGAGAAGAGAAGAGAAGAGAAGAGAAGAGAAGAGAAGAGAAGAGAAGAGAAGAGAAGAGAAAATATGGAATGGAATGGGATAGAATAGAGAATAGGATAGAATAGAGACTATATTCTATCCTATTCCCTATTATTCCCTATTAGTAGAATAGAAAAGAATTAGAATAGAAATAGAATAGAAGTAGGACAGAATTAGAGTATAGAATAAAGTAGTGTAGAGTAGAATAGAATAGAAGCAAGACAGAAGTAGAGTGTAGAGTAGAATAGCATAGCATAGAATAGAATAGAAAAGAATAGAATAGAAAATATGGAATGGAATGGAATAGAAAATAGGAACAGAATAGAAAATAGGAATAGAATAGAAAATAGGAATAGACTAGACTAGACTAGACTAGAATTGAATAGAAAATAGGAATAGAATAGAATTGGAAGGAACCTTGGAGGACATCTAGTCCAACCCACTGCTCAAACAGGAAACCTTATACCAGTCCAGAGAAGCGGCTGTCCAATCTTTTCTTAAAAACCTCCAATGATGCAGCACCTGCAACTTCTGAAGGCAAGCCATTGCACTGGTTGATTGTTCTCAACAGGAACTTTCTGCTTAATTCCAGGTTGCTTCTCTCTTTGATTAGTTTCCATCCATTATTTCTTGTCCTGCCTTCAGATTCTTTGGAAAATAGGTTGACACCCCCCTCTTCTTTGTGGCAGCCCCTCAAATACTGGAATCCTGCTATCATGTCCCGCCCCCCGCCAGTCCTTCTTTTCTCCCGACTGGCCAAACCCAGTTCCTACAACCATTCCTCGTGTGTTTCTGTCTCCAGGCCTTTAACTGTCTTAGTTGCTTTTCCTTGCACTTTTTCTGCACTTTTCCTGGATGAGAAGCAAAAAGTTTTTGAAGGAAAACAAAAAACAAAAAAAACAAGAAACTCCATTTGCCCTTTGTGAAGAAAAGCATCTTTGGGACAATCATGACCTGAATGATGGAGCATCTCCACAGCCATAGCATACAGAAGAAGTGGGGGGAAAAAAGGGGGGGGCAGGATTGTTTCTTGTGAACTAGGGCAAGGAAGCAGAGGATTCCAGCACTTAATCCCAATTAAATCCTGAGTCTCCAGCCAAACTTCCAAAATTTCAAAATGATTTATTGGGAATTAACATGTCGGCACTGCCTGGGTGTAGCCGAGTCTGAGACACATTATTCATTGTCACCCGACCCTGGTTTTTCCCCACACCCTGGGTGTATCATAATTCATATTCTCCAATGGGACACATCCATAGCCCAGAATCACCAATCATGCTCTCCAGTTAGATATTTACAGGGCAGAAACTTCAGTCACCTAGTTACTATCTTTGAAAACATTTATGGAATGCACTTTCAGTTTGCAAGCTGCCGCACTGCTCCCCCCTCCCTTTCTATTCTATCTTTTGATTCACTTGCTGAATATAAAGACAGATAGAATAACTCTACAAATTCTTCCATACAAAGTTTCTTTTATTGGAGGATATTAGGTATCTTCAAGGTAACTCACAGTTATGTTGAGATGCATCTAATGTCCAATTCTTTACATAGTTGAAATCATAGTATAAAATGATAGTAATCTTTCTATCCCATATTTCATCCCATAGGAGTAGTGATGCTAGCACGAGGCTAAGTTCAGGCAAGAGTGAAGAAAACCTCTCCCAACCCACCAAGGGTCAATTCAGTGACCAATCATGGTTACAGATGTGGCCACATGACATGCACTACATTTCCCAGGATACCTTAACTACATTTACCATGATGCATTCCCTTAAGAGGACATCTCTCAATCCCTAACTAACTATCCCAAATCCCATTAACTCTAAACTGTCTGGACAGCACACTTTCTCTTGGCAACTCTAAAAAGACCAGAGAAATACTTTATGAGTTGACATCCCCTCAAGGGAACTGAGAAGACCCTCTCTGAGAAATCTTTCCCAGATAATTCAGATGCCTTAAAGTTTCTCTCTTGGAGGGTCATTCTGCTTCCTGGAGAGTCAGCCCCCTCTCCCCCCATTCTCGATCCACAAGCTTACTTTTCCATTGGAATCCTTTGGCTGCAGATCAAAGGCCCGGATGATGTAAACCCTCACGAGACACTCCTGGGGGCCTCGGGCTGGAAGCTGGTGGAACTGGCGCGGAGGGATGGGCACTGTGGGGTCATCAGGAAGAGGGTAGATCTTGAATGAGCCCTGCAAGAAGAGGAAAAGATGTGAGTCTTCCAGCAAGGCAAGCCTGTTTGCTTGGATGTCTGTCTGGCAGCTACACGCTGGAGCCAGCTGTGGTCCAGATGCTGCAGAGAGACTCCCGAAGGATGCTGGGATCGTCTCTTGTATGGCTGCTACAGGGGCAGCCTTCTCTCAGAGAGCATCCCTCGCATAATTTGTATTGTATTGTATTGATTTTATTAGTTTAGTTTATTATTTATTTTATTTTTGTTTAGTTTGGTGTTTTTAGTTTGGTTTGGTTTAGGTTTTAGTCATGGGCCAAACCTTGAATTCTCCAACAACGGTGGGATCCTCGCTGTCATCCTGAGCTTTGCCACGGGACAACTTGAAAGTGTGGCAGAAATCCGAAAGGCCTCCAAAGTCTTCGATGTTCTCCAACTCTGTCTCGTAGATCTAAGAGGAGAAGGAGATGGAAAGCATTGTGTTTCTTCTTTCTTCTCCTCAGATGTTTGAAGGGATGGGCAGGGAAAGAGAAGCCCCACCTCCGATCTGTTGCCATCTTCCCACTTCTCTCAAGAAAGATAACCAACAGTTGAGGGTGAACCCCATAAGACAAGCTCTTTCCGTTTAGAGCAAAGCTTCCCCTAGATCTCCCAGCTTGAATGCTGCTGGGAACCTGCTAGCGAGGCTGGAAGGAGGAGTTAAGCAAAGACCTAGCTTAGAATCCTCACACAGTTGCAAAAGGCGTAAGCCTGACCTCTCCTTCTAGCCTAGCTGGCAGTTTCCCCACAGTTGCCCTCTCTAGGAAAATACACAACAGATCTTGAAGGCCACTGAGAAGTACCTGTTGCCATTCCCCATTAAGAGAATGAGCGCATACAGGAAGATGTATAGAGAGTAGTGTTGGAATAATACACACAGAGCACACAGATACACTGTACAGTAAATGTAGGTTTTTACTTCCAGAAAGGTTTAAGCAAAGTCCAAAGTCATTCACAGGTTAAATCAGTCAGTTTTCAATCCAGGGATAATCCAAATATCAAAGTCCAGTGTCAAAAACAGTTCAGGATCAGACTTACATTAAATCCAGTAATATCAGTCAATTAGAAGAAATGGAGGAACGGCAATACTTTCCAACAGAAGGAAACAGAGATACACTCACACTCTCTTCTGAGACTCAGACCAAAAAAACCCCAGGTTTCGAGTTCCAACTTATGGCCATTTGAGAAACCACACCTAATTACAGTTTTGCATTTTCTTTAAGATACAGTTTTAAAATGTTTATCCCGGTTTATATATATTTCTAACCCAAATAGCTGTTAGGTGACCCATATTCCTAACAGTACTCAAGAGGTTCCTGGAAGGATGTAATATGATGGACATATTAATTCCAGCATCTACCTGAGCATTTGTGCAAAAGTCTGTGGAGCAACTCTATGACCAGGAGAGGCACCCACAAGGTACAAGGGCAGCCTGGAAATTATCCCAAGGTACATCAAGAAGATAATTTAAGCAGGACTAGTTTAAGCAGGACTAGTGTCCAAATTTGGGAAAAATAGAGAGGTGGTGGAAAATGGCCAACAGCTGGTAGGTTTCTTGCATGTGCTGGATCCAAAATGGAAGGCCAGTGACCTCTGTTGGTGGCCAGGACATCTTAATATTTAGAGCCAGTGTGACCCACCACAAGTTTCATTCTTCTGGGCGCTCAGTGTTGTGATGCTTGAGCTAATCAGAGGCCCAGGAGTCTTATGAAGTTGAGTCCTAGAAGGAGGTCAAGACATTCCTAGCAAAGACCCCCAGAGGTGACAATGTGCATCTCCAAAGCAATGGCTTTCATGTCCCCCTCTCTCCCTCCCTCTCACACTCTTTTTGCCTCTCTTTCTCTTTCTCCCTCTTTCTCCTCTCTCTCTCTTCCTCTCTTTCTCCCTCCCTCTCTCCTCTCTCTCTTTCTCCCTTTCCCTATCTCTCTTCCTCTCTTTCTCCTTCTCACTCTTCCTCTCTTTCTCCCTCCCTCTCTCCTCTCTCTTTCTCTCTTTCCCTATCTCTCTTCCTCTCTTTCTCCTTCTCACTCTTCCTCTCTTTCTCCCTCCCTCTCTCCTCTCTTTCTTTCTCCCTTTCCCTATCTCTCTTCCTCTCTTTCTCCCTCTCTTTCCTCTTTTTCTCCCTCTATGTCTCTTCTTCTCTTTCTCCCTCTCCCCCTTCCTCTTTCTTCTCTCTTTCTCTCTCTCTTTCTCCTCTCTCTCTTTCTCCCTTTCCCTATCTCTCTTCCTCTCTTTTCCCTTTCTCTCTCTCCTTCTCTCTCTTTCTCTTTCTCCTCTCTCTTCTTTTCTCCCTCCCTCTCTTCCCTCTCTCTTTCTCCTTTTCTCTATCTCTTTTCCTCTTTCTCACTCTCTCTTTCTCCTTCTATCTCTTCTTCTCTTTCTCCCTCCCTCTCTTCTCTCTTTCTCCCTTTCTCTATCTCTCTTCCTCTCCCCCCTCCCTTTTTCTCTCTTACTCTTTTTTTCTCTGCCTCTCTCCTTTTTTCTCCTCCCCCCCCCACACAGACCACAGGAGATATCCAAGGTTTTACCTTGAGGGTGTCAAAGCCTTTCTCCAGATAGGTGCCACATTTCTCTCGCTCGCCCGTGGACGCGTAGAATTTGCTCCACCAGTCAATGAACTCCTCTTCCTGGAAATGAAAAAGGACCCAACACCTCGGTTATTATCCCGAGACCATCCAAGATGTCTGCTCTACAGCACATGGAACATTTCAACCAAGGCTTCAAAGCATGGCTCAGCTTTTTCCAAGTTGTGCCTTCCAGATGTTTTAAATGTCAAATCCTATAACTCCACATCGGCGCCTATGCTGGCTAGGGATGATGGAAGATGGCCTCTATCATTGATGAGACAACCCAGGTTGAGAAACAATGGTCTTGACACCCAAAGAGGTGAGATTCTCATGTTTTATAAAAGTCAGAAGGGACAGATCGTGTTGGATTGGCAGAATATCAGCAGGGCATCCTAAAGAGGCCATATCTCATGGTGCATCTCTGGCTTAAGGGGCAGGCTGAGTTGAAGGGAGAGTCAGAAGACCAATAAAGGAAAATATTTGTAGCCCAGGGTTGAAACTAGGGGTGTGAGGTGCTCTCTGAGCTGGGTTGTTTCCTTGCAGGCCTTTCATGGCCCAACTATATAACATCATCAGTGCTAGTAGGGAGTGGGGTCTACTATCAATTTATATTCTAGTGATTTGCTCATCCGACCAACACTGACAGGGCAAGCCACCAGAATATAAATTGAGAGATGACCCCACTCCCTACTAGCACTGATGATGCTATATAGTTGGGCACCAAGGATCCCAGGCCCCCCCCTCCCATCCTCTTAAAACCTGATTCCTTTCTAGCATTGATGATGTTACCTAGTTGGGCCATGAAACGTCTGCAAGAAAACAACTAAGTTCAGAAAGCACCATGGGCCCCACAGTCCTCTTCCTCCTCCTCCTCTTCCTCCTCCTCCTCTTCCTCCTCTCTTCAAACCCTACCCCCTTCTAGCACTGATGATGTTGCCTAGTTGGGTTATGAACGCCTACAAGGAAACAGCCAAGCTCGGAGAGGACCAAGGACCCCATGGAGTCAGAAGGAGCTGGGAATGATCAAGGTGCCCTTGAGACCCACTCAGCAGAAAGCAAGCCTTTCCTTTTTAAACCCCCCCCCTCTTCTTTTTAAATAGCTAACTCTTCTGAAATTGATTGAAATCACAAAGGGGCAATTTGTATCTCGCGAAACATTCCTCCGCCAATAAATAACTCATTTTAGAATTCCACAAAATTCCATCATGCTAAGCTCATCAAGAAGCCACAATTCTGGGTTTATAGAATTTGACTGCAAGCCAGCCCTGCAACATTCCTACTTCAGTCATCTTCGGGGGGGGGGGGCACCCAACCTGACTCTCTCCCCCCTCCCATTTCTTCCCAGAAAAAAACAACACGCATTTCCACTTTCTTTCCCCAGGTCTCTGTTTTTCATTCAGAAAACTCCTCTCCAACTGAAATGGCTTTTTGATGACATTTTGGAGGTGCCATATGATCAAGAAAGCCCTTTTTGAAATTTGATGATTTAGAATAGAAGGGAAGGGAAGGGAAGGAAAGAGGAGAGGAGAGGAGAGGAGAAGAGAAGAGAAGAGAAGAGAAGAGAAGAGAAGAGAAGAGAAGAGAAGAGAAGAGAAGAGAAGAGAAGAGAAGAGAAGGGAAGGGAAGGGAAGGGAAGGGAAGATAATATAGAATAGTATAGAGTAGAACAGAATTTGAAAATAGAATAAGAATAAATATTGGAATGTAGAATAGAATAGGATAGGATAGGATAGAACAGAACAGAACAGAACAGAACAGAACAGAACAGAACAGAACAGAACAGAATAGAATAGAATAGAATAGAATTCTTTATTGGCCAAGTGTGGTTGGACGCACAAGGAATTTGTCTTGGTGCAAATGTTCTCAGTGTACATAAAAGAAAAGATACATCTTGACTTCAGAGTCAAGAATCATCAGGTACAACATTTAATAATAGCCATTGGGTACAATAAGCAATGAAATCATACTAGGAAATAGTCAATTTAAGGAAGGGGTGAGAACTTTGTGCTGGTTTTTGGAATGAAGTTACCAAGAGGAAGGGGGAAAAAGGGGTGCAATTTTGCTAAAATGACAGGCAATTTTGTGTCCTATGCTTAGATCGGACCGCAGGCGATCTAAGTTCCAGATCATCCAAGGGCTTCCTTCTTGGAGGCCAATCGTGTCACACACAGAGACACCAAGCCAGCACCTTCAGAAATCAACTGCAGGTTGGACCATTCTCCAGAGATATGTGGCAGAACCATGCCATCCAACTTGACAGAAGGACGCAGAGACCACCCCACCATGAACTGTGGAGCTCAATTGAATGGAAACTGACACACACACCCCAGACGTCTCTGACAATGGTTGAACCATCAAGCTGCTTTCTGAAGATGCTGGCTTAGTGTCTTCGGGTGCTCCTCCAGAGATACATGGTTGAAGGAGACAATCCAACTCCACGGAGGGACATTAAGACCACCCCAACTCCATAAATCAACCATGAAACCTGGTTGGATGGAACTTGAGGGCCCTCCCGCTGTGAAAAAGGGGGAAGATTTGAGGCTCAAAGGGAAGTCGGTTAATATTTCACGGCAACTATTCCCATGGACAGCTCCAGGGAGAAATTCAGGAATTAATGTTAAACCAGAAAAACTCAATCATGCTTGCTAAGGTTGAGAAAAGGAAACAACAGTTCAAGGACAGGACTGGAATGTCCTTGGAAGCCATACACGTTTTTCCTGGGGACAAATCAAGATAGTCCATGCCAGTGGTGGGATTCAAAAACTTTTACCACTGGTTCCGTGGGTGTGGCTTGGTGGGCATGACAGGGGAAGGATGCTGCAAAATCCCCCTTCCCTCCCCACCCCATTAACCTGCTTTCTAGCTCCCTTCTCCTGTGCAGGGCAAACAAAGAAGACCCAGCTGATCAGCTGGGACTCAATGGGAGGCAGAGAAGAGATGGGGTTGATGGGGCCACTCAGAGGCCACTCCAAATTTCTGCTACCAGTTCTCCAGAACTGGTCCGAACCAGCTGAATACCACCTCTGGTCCATGCCATCCCCAGGGATCCAACCCAGCTGGGATGACACCTCCTTGCCTCCCTGATTCATCCATGTTGAGGGGGAGGTCAAGAAGACTATAGAGGAATAACAGAAGTTGGAAGGAACCTTGGAGGTCTCCTCGTCCAGACAAGCAGGAGGACAAGCCAAGAAGCTGTCTTGATGCCTTTCTGCTCTTGGAGAAACATCTCAACGGACATGGCCTTGGATAAAACATCTTGCATCCATCCCATTTAGCTGAGGGCTTCAAGCGACAACGCTTGGCAGAAGGATCCTTCTGTGGTTCGGGAGCCCGGCCTTGGCAGCTCCACCCCACACAGGGAGCCCCGATGTGGTTACATCCACGGGAGGCCACCGCAGGAATGTGAGGCTGCCATCCCACTCTCTTGGCCCTGGGTATCAGCTATCCAGCTTCAGCTGGAGACACCCGATCCTGGTGGCTCTTCCAGGGAAGAGTAACTGGAGAGGCCATAAAATATCCCTCTCCGATGGGAGACTAGCAAGCACAGCAAATAACCAATTACTCCAAATAGTTTACAGATTTCGGCTTGCCTGGTTTCTGGCTCAGGTTTCTCGCGCTAACTTGTTGCTTAATGGCTTATTTGTGTTAGAGACAGCAGAAGGTCTGGCAGGATCCGCCATGCAAAAAACCCCTCTGGAATCTTCCACTGAAGGGAAAGCCTCCTCCAAAGTCAATCAATCAGAATAGAGCCGGAAGGGACCTTGGAGGTCTTCTAGTCCAACCCCCTACTCAAGCAGGAGACGGGATTCAAGAATCCCAGCAACCGGTTCGCTGCCCGGTTGCTGGGTGGGCGGGGCTATGGTAGGCAGGGCTATGGTGGGCGGGGACGAGCAGAACTTCCTGTTTCCGTCTTCCGGAGGGCCTCCAGAGCCCAGGGAAGCCATTTTTGCCCTCCCAAGGGTCCAGAGACCCAAAATGGCCTCCCCCGGCCTCTGGAGGCCCACCAGAAGCTGGAAATAAGCCCATTTTTTCACTTCCGGTTTTTCCGGGAAGGGCATTTTTCACTCTCCCAAGGGTCCAGAGGCCTCCCCCAGGCCTCTGGGAGAGTGAAAACAGCTTCCCCCAGGCTCTGGAGGCCTTCCCGAAGCCAGAAACAGACCCGTTTCCAGACTTCCAGAAGTCCCATTTTTCCCCCTCTCAGAGCCTCCACATGGACCCTGTACTTACCTCCATCGAAAATGGGCCACATGGAGATTCCTGGGAGGGGAAGGAGGGGCAGGGCCAGTTGAAATACCGGTTTGGTGAACCAGCTGTAACTTTAACATCTGGTTTGCCCAAACTGGTCCAGACCGGTAGAATCCCACCACTGCCTATATGGTTTCAGACAAATGGCTGTCCAGTCTCTTCCTCAAAACCTCCAGTGATGGAGCACCCACAAGGTCCGTTCACTGTCAGTTGTTCTCAGGAAGTTTCTTCTTACTTCCAGGTTGCTTCTCTCCTTGATTAGTCTTCTGACATGCACGATGGTTCTTCCTTCCAATTTTTTCTCCCCCAGTTCATTAAGAAAGGTATTCAGCTTTAACTAAGGGGAGGGAGCATTTCTGAAGAGAGCTTCAGGTATCCAAACCAGGATTATGAAGCCGGTCCCAACTGGTTGAAACCACACTGTCCCCTGACTTGTAAGTCATGGTTTACAAATATGGGTGGTCGCATTCTCACAATGTACCAAGCCAACACCCAACTAATCATCTCATCCGTAAGGTGGCAGGAAATCTTGCCAACAAATCCCAGTTATGAATTCAACTGGGGCATCCCCTCACCACTGGAACACCTCATAACATCTCTGGGGCAACCCATAATATCATTGAAACACTCCATCATACCCAAGGGCAAGGCACTGTATATAAATGACAGCAAACCCGACTCCCTTCTAGCACTGATGATGTTACCTAGCTGGATCACGAAACGTCTGCAAGGAAACCACCAAACTCAGAAAGCACCAAGAACCCTACACTCCTCCTCCTTAAACCCCACTCCTTTAAGCACTGATATTGTCACCAAGCTTGGAGATGAAACGTCTGCAATAAACCACCAAGCTCAGAGAGCGTCAAGGACCCGACAGTCCTTTTCTTCTTCCTCCTCCTCCTCCTCCTCCTCCTCCTTGCAAACTCCTTCTAGCACTGATGATCTGTAGAGATTCTCAGTCACCCAACTCATGGTTCTCCCAAAGGTGCTTTTTTTCAGGAGGCAACTGGACTTTCTTGTTTCTTCTTTGAAGACGTTTCCCTTCTCACCCAAGGTGCTTCTTCAGCTCTGACTGGATGGTGGGGAAGGGAAGCATTTATATTCCTTGCAGACAGCTGGTCATTTGCATCCTTTTAGAGGGTCATTGAGGCTGCTTGGAGGTTTATCTGTATACGCAGGATCACCTGAGCAGTGTGAATGGTTCCTGCAGCCTGCAATTTTTTTTGAAGCACCTCCAAGCGGCCTCAATGACTCTCTAAAAAAGATGCAAATGACCAGCTGTCTGCAAGGAAAATAAATCCTCCCATCCCCCACTATCCTGTCAGAGCTGAAGAAGCTTCTTGGCTGAGAAGCAAACTGTCTTCAAAGGAAAAACCAGAAAGTCCAGTTGCCTCCTAAAAAAAAACACCTTTGGGATGAAATGTCTTCAAGAAAACCACCAAGCTCAGAGAGTTCAACCCTGTCTTCTTTTGTCTTCCTCTTATTTTTACCTTCCTTGAGATTGTTTTGATTTTTTCAATCTGAGTTCTTTCTCATGGTTGGCTAACAAAGAGGAATCTCTGCGTTTCTCCAGCCATTGGCATTTCCACCTTCCCCTCGGTCACTCCCTTCCAGTTCTGCCATTCTGACATGCAATCTTGACATCTGACTACAGCAACCATGGCTTGTTCTGGCTGCTTCTCACCCCCTGGAGCTCTGAAGTCTGTTTTCTCTTCCCGTCAAGCAGTCAAGAGCTAAGAAACACTCCTTGGCTTGGTTGCATCATCCTACTGGCCCCAGCTATCTGGCTTACCTCTTACCAGGAGTCCAGGTGGCCATTTGTATGCACACAAAAGGCACCCACACCCAGACCCAGTCTGTGGGGCTTCTCCACCATCCAGGTCACAGTTGTCCCAAAGGTGCTTTTCTCAAAGGCAACTGGACTTCCTTGGTTGTTTTCCTTGAAAAGGTTTTGCTTCTACAGAGGAATGATTGAGTTTGTTATCTGCACCTCTATAATTGCCTGGTTTGGTTCTGCAACCCAACAGGACAGACACAGACTCCAGAGAGTAATTAGGATGCAGAAAAACCAGTTACTGCCAACCTGCCTTCCATGGAGGACCTGTATCCTGCATGAGTCAGAAAGAGGGCTGTGAAAATATCTACAGACCCCTGACATCCTGGACATAAACTGTTTCAACTCCTTCCCTCAAAATGACGCTATAGAGCCCTGCGCACCAGAACAACTAGGGACAAGGACAGCTTTTCTCTGAATGCCATCACTCTGCTAAACAAATAATTCCCTCAACACTGCCCAACTATTTATAAAGTGTGCACTACTATTTCTATTAATCTTCTCATCACTCCTTATCACCCATCCCCTCCCACTTGTGACTGTATGACTGTTAACTTTGTCTCTTGTATCCTTACGATTTATATTGACTGTTTCCTAGTATGATTTGATTGCTTATTGTACCCTATATATTCTATTTACTATATACCCTATGATTATATAACCCTATGACTATTATTAAGTGTTGTACCTGATGATTCTTGACTCTTGATGAATGTACCTTTTCTTTTATGTATACTGAGAGCATTTGCACCAAGACAAATCCCTTGTGTGTCCAAACACACTTGGCTAATAAAAGAATTCTATTCTATTCTCTATTCTCATCCAAGAAGCTTCTTCAACTCTAACTGAAATTCTAACTCTAATGAGATAGAACAAAAGAAGCCTCTTGGATGAGAAGGGAAACCTTTTCAAGGAATAAAAACCAAGAAAGCCCATTTGACTCCTGGAAACCCACCTTTGGGAGGCCTCCCACAGATGTCCATACCTCCCAGCACCCCAGTTAAAGACTCCTTAATCTATGAGGCAGCCCTTAGTACTCCCCTACCAATGTCTGCTTGTTAGATGTGTATCACACCTGTTCTCCGGAAACTCAAAGTGCCCTGATGGGGAGAACATCCCTTTATTTTGTTCCTCAGTCATATGCTTAAGACACAATGATTGGCCCAAAATCACTTTCCTGGGCCTTCATCCCTCAGTCACTCTGGTCCTCTGTCACTGTACAGGTTTGTCCTCGACTTACCACAGTTCATTCGCTGACTGTTTAAAGTTACAATGGCACTAAAAAAAGTGACTTATGGCCAGAGGTAGTATTCAGCTGGTTCTGACCAGTTCTGGAGAAATTTAGAGTAGTTGAGACAACTGGCAAATCCCACCCCTGACTGGCCCCGCCAACCCCATCTCTCCTCTGCCTCCCATTGAGTCCCAGCTGGCTGGCTGGGTCTCCTTTGGTTGCCCTGCACAGGAGAAAGGAGCAGGGAGGCAGGTTAGGAGGGTGGGGAGGGAATGGGGATTTTGCAGTATATCCTTCCATTGTCACGTCCACCAAGTCACACCCACAAAATCTAGCCCCTTTCCTAAAATACCCTGTTTCCTAGACTTGACTCAGGCTGCACTCACCCCACCTGCTAAACCACAAAAATCCTACCCGGGCTTAGTGTGCAATGCAAATTCAACCACATCTTTGTGAATACAGCCCAGGTGTGACAAGCTGACATACAATGTTCAGCCCTCTTTATATACCAAGAAACAGGAACCCCTCACTCAGCAGGAGGAGGCCAGGCAGCCATCCACCCATCCCAGGGGTGGGATTCGGCAGGTTCTGACCAGTTCTGGAGAACCAGCAGCAGGAATTTTGAGTAGTTTGGAGAACTGGCCAATCCCACCTCTGACTGGCCCAGGGGTGGGATTCAATTTTTTAACAACAGTTCTGTGGGCGTGGCTTAGGTGGTGGACGTGGCTTGCTGGTCATATTATTGGCTGGGTGCGGCCAACTCAATATCACTCACATCGACGCATGCATCTCCTCGCCTGGCCTCTCATGACTGTGGGGATGCTGCAACAGTCATAAGGGTGAAAAATGGTCATAAGTCACTTTTTTCAGAGCCATTGTAACTTTGAATGGTCCCTCCACACAAGCAAAGTACCAGCAAAGGAGGGGAAAAAACTCCAGAGAAGTTCCTGAGACAGGAAGTCCAGTCCTGCCAAGAATGTAATAAGGTTTAACGGAGAGGCAGTTTCTGTAAGCAACACCAGAATGTTTCCTTCCTGCCTTCCTTACAGGATTAGCCAAGGAATTTCTTCTAACAACCAGTTCTCCGAACTGCTTAGAATGTTAACAACCAGTTCTAGCAAATAGGTGCGAACTGGTAGAATCTCACTCCTGACTAGCCCCACCAACCCCCACTATTCCCTGACTCCTGAGTCCCAGCTGATCGGCTGGGTCTCCTTTGGTTGCCCTGCACAGGAGAACGGAGCTGGAAAGCAGGTCAGTGGGGTGGGGAGGGAAGAGAGTTTTTGCAGTAACTTCCCCTTCCATGCCCACCAAGCCACATCCACCAAGCCATGCCCATAGCTGATCGGCTGGGTCTCCTTTGGTTGTGCTGCACAGGAGAAGGGAGCTGAAAAGCAGATTAGTGGGGTGGGAAGGGAAGGGGAATTTTATAGTATCCTTCTCTTGCCATGCCCACCAAGCCATGCCACGCCCAAGCCACGCCCACAGAACCAGTAGTAAAAAAATTTGAACTTCTGCTTGTGACCGTTTTCCACCGTTAGGACCATGTCATGTGATCAAAATTCAGGCACTTGGCCACCAATTCATATTTATGATGGTGTCCCGGTGGTCTCCTTTTGCAACCTTCTGACAAGCCAAGCCAACCTGGAAGCCATATTCACTTAACAAACAAGGGGGCTAACTTAACAACTGCAGCGATTCATTTAAACATGGAGGCAGGAAATATCATAAAAAAGGGGTCAAGACTCCCTTAAGAAATGTCTCACTTAACCACAGAACTTTGGAGCTCAATTTTGGTCATACGACAAGGGCTATCTCTATACAATAAGCACAAGGCCTGAGCTAAGATCCCTTTGGGTGAGGCCACCAAAGGCTCAGCTCCACGGAGTAAGACCCTCAGATGCTGTCCACCACCCAGAACCTAGATTCTAAGAGCTGGATGGGACCTCAGAGGTCTTCTAGTCCAACCCTGCTCTGCCCAACAACTGAATGAAAAACTGCTGGTGACCTTCTACTGCTGCACCACAGAGAGTATCTTGACTTACTGCAACTCTGTATAGTTTGCCAATTGCACAGGAGCAGATAGGAAAGCACTCCAGAGGGTTAATGTCATTGCTCAGAGGATCCTGGGTTGTCGAGAGGGGAGAAACCTTCTCGAAATACCGAGGACGACGGAATTCTTTCAAGTTTTGTAGGAGTTTCTAGGTAGAGAACCTGGGCACCCCTTTTTTTTGAACTATTACCATCTGGCAGACGGTACAGGAGAATAAAAAAAACAAGGGTAAATAGGCTGAAAAACAGCTTCTATCCCAGGGCAGTAGCTCTTTTGAATTCTACTGTATCGTGCAATTTTAATGCAATATCAAAGGTTTAAAATTCAGTGTATATAGAATGTGAAGGATGTTGTCTGTTTTTGTTTTCATAGTCATAATGTACACTGAAGATGGTATTTAATTTCATTGTACGAGGTGCAATGCCAATGAAGTAAAGTAAAAACCAAGGCAACAGATCTCATGCCATCTGGGACCAATGGTTGCCCAATCTCTTCACGAAAAGAGATGAGGCATCCACAACTCCAGGAGGTGAGCCATGACTCTTTGCAAACCATGGGACCCAGATCCAGACTGAGGGCTGGATCGCGCAACTGCACTCCCGATTCCTCAAGGCTGAGGGCCCAACCCCAGGTTCCCATTGTAAGCCGTACACCCGATCAGGGGTGGGCTTCACAATTTTTTAGCAAGGAGTTTCCTGCCTGGTTGCAGGGTGGGCATGGCCAGGGTGGACGTGGCCTAGTCAGCCTCCTGCATCACGGCAGGGGTGGGGCATTTTGCCTTCCCAAGGCTCTGGAGGCTTTTCTTGAGCCTCCGGGAGGGTGAAAATAGCCTCCTCGAGCTCCGGAGGCTCTCTGAAAGCCAGAAACAGGCCCATTTCCGGCCTTCCCAAACTTCCAGGAGGACTGTTTTTTGCCCTCCCTGAGCCTCTGCACATGCCCTGCACTTATGTGCATCCAAACTGGGCCATGTGGGAACTCCTGGGAGGGGAGGGGCAGGGTGGACGGGACCAGCCAGGAGTGGGATCTTGGGGTTCTCCAAACTGCACAGAATCTTAGCTACAGGGGTGGGATTCTACCAGTTCACACCTATTCGCTGGAACCAGTTATCATTCTAAGCAGTTCAGAGAACTGATTGTTAGAAGAAATTCCTGGCCTAATCCTGTAAGGAAGGCAGGAAGGAAACATTCTGGTGTTGCTTACAGAAACTGCCTCTCCGTTAACCCTGATCACATTCTCTCCTTATTACATTCTCGGCAGGACTAGACTTCCTGTCTCTGGAACTTCTCTGGATGTTTTTTTAACTCCTTTGCTGGTACTTTGCTTGCGTGGAGTGACCATTCAAAGTTACAATGGCACTGAAAAAAGTGACTTGTGACTATTTTTCACACTTACGACTGTTGCAGCATCCCCACAGTCATGAGAGGCCAGGTGAGGAGATACATGCCTCGATGTGAATGATATTGAGTTGGCCACACCTAGCCAATAACATGACCACCAAGCCATGCCCACCATTTCAGCCATGCCCACAGAACTGGTTGTTATAAATTTTGAATCCCACCCCTGCTTAGCTAGGGGCTTTCCCAAACCCCTGCAAACCGCCCAGCAGCCCAGCCCTGTGCCCTGATCCTAAACATTTAAACCTAAATTCTCCCCCGTGGCAGCTGTCGGCCTTCCTCTGCCACCCGCAGCCGGCAGCTCTGCTTTTGCTCTGCAAACCCCCTTGGCAAAAAAAACAGTCTCGGTTCCCAGCTGAGTATCCGTTCCAGACCTTCCTCCCCTGTCAGCAGCTCCTTCAGGAGTGAGCTTGATTGTGTTTAATGACATTTGTGCTAGAATCCCACACACAAGCCGTGACCGCGGTCACTGCTGACTGGGGAGTTTCCGGTCTTCCAAATGAACGGCTTGCAAGTTTGCTGCTGAGTGTTGGCGAATATTTAATTTGGCTAAATGGAAACCATGTAGCCCTAGCTGGACCTTCCCAAATAACCTTCCTTTGCATCCTTTGGATGCTAAAGAAAAGTACTCTCTGACCCAGAGTTGCAACTGATCCAGAGGGGATATTCAGCAGGTTCTGTTCAATTCTGGAGAACCGGTAGCGGAAATTTTGAATAGTTTGGAGAACCAGAAAATCCCACCCCTGACTGGCCCCACCCTATCTACTCTCTCCTCCCATTGAGTCCCAGCTGATCGGCTGGGTCTCCTTTGGCTGCCCTGCAAAGGAGAACGGAGCTGGAAAGCAAGTTAGCGGGGTAGGGAGGGAATGGGGATTTTGCAGTATCCTTCCCCTGCCATGCCCACCAAGCCATACCCACCAGGCCATGCCCACAGAACTGGTAGTAAAATAATTGAATCCCAGCACTGAACTGACCATCTAAACTGGGACACCCAGTTCTGCCTTTCTGCATTTCCATCAAAGCTATCTAAGATAGATAGATAGATAGATAGATAGATAGATAGATAGATAGATAGATAGATAGATAGATAGATAGTATTTATATTGCAGATGAGCTGGGGAGGGCAAAGTCAAGCAAACAAATCAGGTAATTGGGGGTGAGATAGGAAGCCATACATACATGGAGATGGGGTCGAGCAGTTTGCGTGTTAATTAAAGCTGGGCTGGTCATGCCATCCGCAAGCTACAAATTAAAATGTTTGATTAGCGAAGGGTTAGACAAATAGTCGAAAATACAATCACAAAAGCGAAAGGTTTTCGTACAGAAACAAATGCAATCTTGTTTCTCCCCTAACAGCATAACAGAAAACTCTCCAGCATTTCAACAGGTAGAAATTCATATCCAGCTGCAGCAGGTCAAGCGTACAGGAATTTTAAAAAATATATTGTTATCCAACAAGGATGGCCAAAGCACCAGAGGGCAGGACAAAAAAACAATGGTTGGAAACTGATCAAGGAGAGAAGCAATCTGGAATTTAGGAGGAATTTCCTAACAGTGAGGACAATTAACCAGTGGAACTGCTTGCCACCAGAAGTTGTGGGTGCTACATCACTGGAGGCTTTTAAGAAGCATTTGTCTGAAATGGTATAGGTTCTCCTCCTTGAGCAAAGGGGCTGGACTAGAAGACCTCCAATGTCCCTTCCAGCTTTAAGGTAAAGGTAAAGGTTCCCCTCACACTACGTGCTAGTTGTTTCCGGCTTTAGGGGGAGGTGCTCATCTCGGTTACAAAGCCGAAGAAGAGCCAGCGCTGTCCGAAGTTGTCTCCGTGGTCATGTGGCCGGCATGACCAAAGCCTTCGAAGGCGCACGGAACCCTGTTCCCTTCCCACCAAAGGGGTCCCTATTTTTCTACTTGCATGTTTTACGTGCTTTCAAACTGTTAGGTTGGCAGAAGCTGGGACAAGTCACGGGAGCTCACTCCGTTATGGGGCACTAGGGATTCGAACCGCTGAACTGCCGACCTTTCTGATCAACAAGCTCAGCGTCTCAGCCCCTGAGCCACTGCATCCCTTCTAGCTCTCTTCTATTCTAAACCTTCTTCCATGCTACCCCCCCCCCCCCNTTCTAAACCTTCTTCCATGCCCCCCCCCCCCCCCGATGGCAAAGGGTGCCAGGGGGCCCCTTGGGAGAAACCCAAAGGCACACCAGAAAGGCCCCGAAAGACATCGGTGAGAAACCTTGACTCATCCCTGGCAATTTATGACCCACCACCTAAAGCAGAATTTCTGCAACCGAGCGGTCTCTCCAGCTACCGCGTGACTCTGGCAACGCCGGCTGGAAAATTCAGGGAGTTGCAACTGAGAAACTCCTGCAGGCAAAAGGAAAGGCTGAATGGAGGTCACAGGAAACCGAGGATGCAAAATGAAGGATGATCAACCGGGGACATCCTGTGTAACAGAAGCTCTCAGGATCTCCGTGTGCAACCACGGGCTTTGACCGAGATCAGATTTAGGGCCGCCTGTTGCCAAGACAAACAGCAGGCAGGATTATCCCATTACAGCCTCCAAACTTGCTCAATTATCCAATTATTATAATGATCAATTATTACGTTGACTGAACGGTCCCACCTCAAGAATGCTCACGAAAGGGCTCCTCTTCGGCTCCAGGGGAAGTATCAGGTGGACGGGAGCATTGATTTCTACATATTTTCGTCAGCAGGGAGGGGGTCCTGCAGAGTTTGCAGATGACACAAAAACTGGGGAAGGGGAGTTTGCGGAGGAGGGGGTTGGCTAAAACTTTAGAGCAAAACGGGAAAGTCGGAGAAAGAAAGAAAAAGCAGGAGCACCCGGGCTGAAATAGAATTAGAATAGAATAGACTAAACAGGGTTGGAAGGGACCTTGGAGATCTTCTAGCCCAACCCCCCTGCTTAGGCACAAAACCCTACATCACTTCAGATAAATCAAATCTCTTCTTAAAGCTTCCAGTGTTGGAGCATTCACAATTTCTGGAGGCAAGTTGTTCCAGTGATTCATTGTTTCTCACTGTTAGGAAATGTCTCCTTATTTCTAGGCTGCTTCTCTCCTTGGTTAGTTTCCACCCATTGCTTCTTGGAGAATGAATTAGATTAACAGAGTTGGAAGGGACCTTGTAGGACATCTAGTCCAACACACACACACCCGCCGCCTAAGCAGGAGACCCTACACCATTTCTGACAAATGTCAGTCCTTCTTGAAAGTCTCAAGTGATGACTCCAAGTTTGGTGGAGTCTGTCCTACACAGATGTGCATAACAGATGAACAGAGTTGGAAAGAACCTCAAAGGTCTTCTAGTCCAGCCTCCTGCTCAAGCAGGAGACCTTAAACCATTTCAGATAAGTGGCTGTCTGGTCTATTCTTAAAATCCTCCAGTGATGGAGCACCCACAACTTCTGTTCCACTTTTAAATTGGCCTCATTGTCAGGAAATGTCTCCTTAATTCTAGATTGCTTCTCTCCTTGATTAGTTTCCATCCATTGTTTTTCATCTTGCCTTTGGGTACTTTGGAAAATAGATGGACCTCCTCTTCTTTGGGGCACCCCTTAAATATGGGAAGATTGCCATCATGTCCCCCCCTTCATTAAACTACACATACCCAATTCCTACACCTCAAGTCTCTTTTCCTCATTGACCTCAGCAGCTGTCAATTCAGTGCCTGCTTGTATCATCAACAAGATGCAGCCCCAACCAGTCTCAAAGGAGTTCTCCCCACAGGTAGTTCCACAACAAACCCATGTTAGCCTTGAAGGCTGTTCCTTGATGCTGTTTTTCCATATGGCATTTTTCTAGCACCTGAGCTGGCTTACCTGGACCGAGATTAGAGGTTCTTTGTCATCAATGTCAATTAGAACATCGTCTTTTGGGGTGAGGCTCATGTCATCTGTAACAAATGAAGAGGAAGAAACATAGCTTCAGTTTTTGGAATTGACTGTTCTTGCTTTCATCGATGTGTCTTTCAAACCATCCCTGTCACTCAACAGCTGCTTAAGCAGTCTTCCAAAGAAGTCTTTCAGACCAAAAAGATGGAACAGGGACAACTTTGGACGCTGTGATTTAGACACATTGTCTGGAAAGATTCAAGATATATTAAAGTATCAAGCAGGCCACATGATGGATCTTCTCCAATCCATCATTGCTCTGGGTGTTGTATTCAATAACATATGGAGAAGGACAGACACCATAAAACCAACCCTGAATCAACAAACTCACAGATAGGTGACCATGGGTAGTCAGACCTTCAGGAAATCACCATAGTCAAGAGACTTTAGTGGACCATAAATCAAACTTTCAGATGATACTCAAGAACAGGTATCTCCAAACTTGGCCACTTTGAGACCTATGGACTTCAAGTTCCAAAATTCCTCAGCCAACTTCTCTACTTTAACACTTGTGGACTTCCAGCTCCAGGAATTCCCAGCAAGCTCTGGGAGTTGGAAGTCTACAAGTCTTAAAGTATCCAAGTTGGCTGGGGAATTCTGGAACTTGAAGTCCACAGGTCTCTGTGATGACGAAGGGCATGGCACAAAGGCAATACAGTCAGATAATCAGGAGGAGTCCCTCTATTAGCTCCAACTTTGTTCCCAATGTCCTGGTTACCTTCTGGCTGGAGAAAAACTCTCCCAGGAATAGCCTTTGGCTGCAAAGAATCAAGTCCAAAACGTGGTCAACAAAAACTGTAACTGTAAGTCCAATCAAGGCAAAATGAGGTAATTAGTCCAGCAGGGCAAGAGAACGAATTCCAGGCGTGAAAGTCATTCAATCCAGGGAGGATGCCAGAAATGCAGACAACCACAAGATAAACTCACATTTGTTCCCAGCAGACACTGGACTCAACATGCATCTCTTTTAAACCCTCATTCCCAGGTGTGGCTAATGAAGGGAATCAGGGTTTTCTCCTCCCCCGTAAACCATGCAACCCATGTTGCTCCCTTCTCCGTTCCTCCCTGCATTCCCTAGGATGAAGAGGTGGTGGGCCTGGTTCTTCCTCTGAACTCCCTCTCCCTCTTGTTCTGTCTCTCTCCACGAGACGGGTCGGCCTGAAACGGGAAGGGGTCAAAGGAGGTGTCGGTTGTCTCGGTGTGAGGGTGAGGGACAGAGCGATTCAGCTTCCTCCTCCGACAGGGGCATGACAGATCTCAAAGTGACCAAGTTTGGAGAAACCCACCCTCCACTCAAGAACGAGGCTTCCTTTGCTAAAATCACATGTTGTTTATTGGTCCCAGGAAAGCCACCCATTTTTAGGATCACCCAAAGATCTTCCACCCCTACTGACCTGCGTGGGTTTCAGGAAATACCGCGTCTTCTTTGTAGGGGTCACAGAGGAATGCTTCCAGGGATTGGATGGTGCACTGGCCCACCACAGGTTTGCGGCCAAAGGGTCTGTTGTCAATGACTTTGATGATGATGGGAGGACAGTAGAGGTCTTCCCTTGGCAGACGCTGGGAGAAGAACCGGCCCAGTTGGCACAAAGGGCAAAGAGAGAGAGAGAGGGAGACAAGGGGGGGCAATATTTATTCAATATATTTAATATTACATGCCTTGAAATCAGCAAGAATTGCATATGCACAACAGTGGAAAAATGAGGAACCACCCATTAGAAGATGATGTCATTAAAAAATACTAGATTTAGCAGAAATGGATAGGTTGGCATTAAAGATGAAAGGTAAAGAAGATACAGAATACTTTCAAACATGGGACTTATTTTATCAATGGCTGGACAATAGAAGTAAAAATTAGAAATTGAAAAAATACGATTATGTATGTCTTAGGTTTAATATATTATTATTACATTATATACTATTATGTAAGCAAATTAACCCAGACAATAATATTTTTGTTCGGGATAGTAACAGAAAAATAGAATAAGGGGAATTTGTATTTAATATTGCATGGTTTGATGGCAGCAAGAATTGTATATGCACAGTATTGGAAAAATGATGAAACACCAAGAGAAGATATAATTTTAAAAAATATTAGATTGCACAGAAATGAATAGGCTGACATTAAAGATGAAAGAAAAGGAAGATACAGAATACTTTCAAACATGGGATTTGTTCTATAAATGGTTGGATAATAGAGGTAAAAATTAGGAGCTAGAAAAACATTATTATGTAAGCAAATTGACCAAGACAATATATTTTTCACAAAGCACTTATGTATGTTAAATGAAAATGTACAAACAATTGAAAAGGAGGAGGAGGAGTATGAGGAGAAGAAGAAGAAGAAGAAGTTCTTCTTCTTCTTCTTCTTCTTCTTCTTCTTCTTCTTCTTCTTCTTCTTCAGGAGGAGGAGGAGGAGGAGGAAGAAAAGAGAGAATAATTCTCATACGAGACAAGAAATTGCAGAAGGAAGCTGCCTCACCACTTCCATGAAGAGGACGGAGATGTCAAAGTTGGGGTTCTTCTTCAGGTTCTTGATCACAGTTGACTGGACCATCTGCCCACCACACTCCACCAGAAGACTGGGAGAAGTCACACTGGCCAACTGGTAACTCTTCAGGTTTCGAAGACCCCAGGCCAATATCTGCTCCCAAAAAGTAAGAGAAACCAACCATCTACCAACAACCGAAACTGACCATTGAAGAACCAACACAATGTTGATGTGGACATCTCAGCTAGAGCTAGATTGTGTTGGGTGTGGATTGTGGGTGGAGGCACAGGACATTTCTGTTTTCCAGAGAGGAGGAGAAAGTTGTCACTTAACAACTGCTGCAAGACAGATATTAAAACCAGGAATGATCACATGGTGACCCACTTAAAGAATGCCACAATTTATGACCATAATGCTGGGCTCATTATAGTGGTTTCTTGAGGGCAACCTACATAGGATTATCACATTGGATGCTGTCATTTTAATCCTAAAGAGAACATTTTATTATATATGTTTTTTGATCCATTAAGGGTCTGATTGGTAAGAGAGGGTGCAAAATGACAAGACAAAATAAATATTTAATTTTCAGAATGGCACCCTCCCGGCTTTTACAAAAATGGACAATTCTAAGTTAGCTAAAATGTTTAAAAATGTGTCTAGCAAATGTTGGAACTGTAACCATAAAACAGGCACACATCACCATATGTGGTGGACCTGTGTTAAAGCAAAAAAAAAGAAAAAGGGGTGGGGGCAAAAATACATGTAGTTAGAAAAGATGATAGGAAAACATGAAGATTTTAAACCTGAACTTTTCCTATCAGCTATAGCAGCAGAAATATATAGCAATATCTATCTATCTATCTAATATTGCATGAATTAACAGCAGCGAGGATTATATTTCCACAATATTGGAAACAAGAAGAACCACCATGAGATGAAGAGATAATTAGGAAGATACTGGATTGTACAGAAATGGACAGACTCACATTGAACAGAAAGAAAGTGTCATGCCCCTGGTGAAGACTAACTCTGAGGAAGAGGAGGAACAGCCCACAGGGAGTGGAAGTGTGGCTCCAGAGTTTGTGGAAGAGCCTGGGGAAGGCCAGAGGCCAGCTGGGCAGTCAGAGGAGGACCAGGCCCATCCCCTCTCCATCCTAAGGAGGGAGGAGAGCTATTCCCTCTCTGTACTTACCACACCAGATGCCCCCTCCTTTCCCGGAACTAGGAGAAGTACCCGTGCAGCTGTGACAACTGAATAAGAATATGGACTTGCGTACTGGCAAATGCTGGAAACAAATCGTGTAAATGTCTCTAGTTTATAGCTCCTCTCTGAGTTTGGCGTCCCTCCCAGTGTGTGTTCTTTGTAGACATCCTCCAGCCCTTATCTTGCATGGTTTGTGTTGCTTTTTTCCTCCTTCGTGTAACTGTATGGGAGTTTTTTCATCTTTCGTCAAAGTTATTCGGAGCTTGGAAACAAACTGAAGGAATAAAAGGGGCTTCACCTGTTTTCTGTGACTATGTTTGTTTTGTATCCCACCCTGGGTCACCACAGAAAGATATAGGATATTATCAAATATGGAACTTATTCCACCAGTGGTTGGAAAAAAAGGGGTAGAGATTAAGAATGTAATCTGTACTGCTAAGCAAATAAAATAACCCAGACAACACGATAGTTAAGCACTAACAAAATGTAAACAAGAGAAAATTAATAAACCTTTTTTTTAAAAGGGCAATTCTCTTTCCAAAACCTTTTGAGAGATGGTCAAGTCACAATGTCTTCTGCACTCACCTCGATGGCTGTACGCTGGAGAACTGGCTTAATTCCTTGAGGGACCATATAGATGTTGGGCTCCCTCTGAGGTGGAGGGTAAGGCAGGTCTGAATCTGCAGACTGGGAAGAAACATAAATTGGGTCAGTGGGTCTCTTTTAGGTGGTAAGACAACCCAGAATTAAGGAGAAATTTCCTGACAGTGATGGGCTGCCAAGCCCTGTTGTGGCGATAAACGCAGGTAGTCCTCGACCTACAACAGTTCACTTAGTGATCATTCAAAGTTACAACAGCACTGAAAAAAGGGATGTATGGCGGCTTTCACACTTACAACCATTGCAGCATCCCACTTGGCAACTGACTCATATTTATGACAGTGGCGACCAGAAAGGTCGTAAAAAGGGGCAAAATTCACTTAACAATTGTCTCAGTGGCCATTTTGCACACTTACGACCATGGCAGCCTCTCTGTGGTCAGGGGATCAAAACCGACTCATATTTACGATGGTCGTAGTATTTTGGGGGGAGGGGATGTCATGCGATCCCCTTTTTGTGACCTTCTGATGAGCAGAATCCATGGGGGAACCTGGATCTGCTTAACAACAGAGCAGCTGCACAGATTCGCTTCATGACGGTGGCGAGAAAAAGTCGTGCAACGGGGTAAAAAGAACCCTGAACCACAGAAATCCGGGGCTGCACATAAGTGGCCTTAAGTTGAGGCTGAACTATATAAAATCCACGGCCGTGGCATCGTGCCATCAGCGGCCAAATCAGGGTGCCCTCCCCCAGCACCCAAAATTCCTAAACTTTCTTGCAAACTCATCTTAACAGCCTGCAGCACCACCCAGCCGTCCCTCCCCTCGTGGCCCACAGGTTCCCGGCAGCAAAAGATCCCCAGGCTTCCCCATAAACCCAATCTCGTGGGGAGGGGGGGGTAAGGTGGGGGTGGGGGGGAGGTTTAGCCTCCAAAGGAAAGGAAACCCCTTAAGGCAGGGGGAGAAGAAAAAAAAAACAAAAAACCAAAGGCAGCTCTTAACCAGGGGCAGTTGGAAGCAATTTCGGCTGCCGTCACTTTTTCCAGCCAAAAAGAATTATTGCATTAAATTAAGGAGGCGTATACATTTCAAACATCGGATCAGGCCGTATTTATTTATAGATCCCGTCGATGTATATTTAATAAGGGCTACGGGGAGGCGGCCAGGGTGGGAGTCAGCCAACACGGGGTGGAGGGGGGAAAGAGAGGGGGGTGAGGCTGATTTTCCCTGGCACTTGCCAGGAGCTGCCTAAAACAGAACGGTTCCTTGTTGCAGGATGGCATTGCCAACTCTGCTTTGGGCAAAACTGGAGGGCCTCCCTCCTCCCATCCCTCTCCCCATCCCTGAATACAGCCCCCACCCACCCACCAGCACTGCTTTGAAGATTTAAGGGAAGTAGTGGGTGACAGCCAAAAGGGTCACCCCACCCCTTAAGATCTCCATCCAAATTTGCTGCATCCCCCCAAAGCCAGACAAAGAGCCTTAACCTCCCGGCTCTTGTCCGCCTCTCCTGCACCATGCCTTGGCCACCGGGCGCTCCGGGAGTTGTAGTCCACCATGCTTAGAGGGAGGTGGGTCAGTCCTTCCTCCCCCCCATCCCCCACCCCATCTCTGGAGGAAGCCCCGGTGAGCAGGGAAATCATCCATCAGAGAAGAGGAGGTGTCATGCCCCTGGTGGAAATTGACTCTGAGGAAGAGGAGGAACAGCCAACAGGGAGTGGAAGTGTGGCTCCAGACGTGGTGCTCCTCCGACCCCTTCCCGTCTCCGGTCGACTCGTCAGTCTCCTCCTGGGTCCGGGTAGGGGAGAGGTAGGATCGGAACGCAGGAAGGAAAGGATAAGGGAGAGACATGAATGGTGTGGTCTACGGTGGAGGAAAGGGCCTTGATCCTCTTCATGGGCTGCAGGTGTGAGATTTGCAATAGAGCTTGGACCTGCATGCTAACAGACGCTGGAGACAAATTAGTGTTTTATTCCTAAAGAAGGTGTATCTTGGTTGGCGTTCTTCCAATGGACTGTCCCTGGTTATCTTCCTGAAGTTGGCAATTATCTATCCTGTTCTGTCATGGAACTTTATTCAGTGCGGCTTGGTTTTGGTTTTTGCTTCGTTATCAGCTCTTTGAATTTGAACAGTGTTTCTTTCCTTTGAAATGTTATTTTGAAAATAGTTTATTGCTCCACTGTGAACAATTAAACAGTGAAGCCAAGTTGAAGGCATTAAAGGACTTTTATTTACGTTTTGTTTTTTTGTTATATTTCTGATATACTCTGGGTCTGATAGACTGATAGTATCTACCTGACCGACAACAGGAGGGAGTTCCATATGGTGGGACCAAGGAAAAGGGCCTCCTCTGTGGTGACTCCCTCCCTGTTATTTGAGGGAGCTACTTTTCCCAGGGACATTGACCCCACCCACCAGAGAGGAGAGACAGGGGATGTTATGGGCAGGGCTGGGCTTCTAAAATGTCAGCAAGGGGTTCTCTGCCCGGTTGCTGGTGGGCGTGGCCATGGTGGGTGTGGCCTAGTTGGCCTCCTGCACCATGGCAGGGGGAGGTGTTTTTGCCTCCCTGGACTCCGGAGGTTTTCCTTAGGCCTCCGGGAGGGTGAAAATGGCCTCCCTGGGCTCTGGAGGCTCTCTGGAAGCCAGAAACAGGCCCATTTGCAGCTATCCTGAACTTCTGGGAGGCCTATCTTTCACCCTCCCCAAGCCTCCATAAATGCCCTGCACTTCCCTGCATCCAAAACAGGGCACGTGGGGACTCCTGGGAGGGGAGGGGAGCAGTGGGAGGGGCCAGCCAGGGGTGGGATTTGGAGGGGTCATCCAGACTGCACAGAATCTTAGATAGGGGGCTCTCCCGAACCCCCGTGAACCCCCCAGCAGTCCAGCCCTGGGCACCAGCCCTCTCTTCAGAAACAAGAGTCTACCTTGGTACAGCAGAGCGGGGTTCCCGAGCTTGGCAACTTTAAGACGTGTGGACTTCAACTCCCAGAATCCCCCGGTCACAATTCCCCCAGGTCTTAAAGATGCCAAGTTTTGGGATTCCTGGGGTAGACAATGGAATTGGGGACATCTGAGGGGTCCCCCCCCAAAAAAAAGTCAAGAGAACTGTTTTGCCCTCCATCATGCATGAAATACACGTAACAAAAGGGATTGACAAGATTCAGTTGCATGATCACAGCCACCATCTTGTATTAGAATGAATAGAATGGAATGGAATGGAATGGAAGGGAAGGGAAGGGAAGAGAAGAGAAGAAAGGGAAGGGAAGAGAAGAAAGGGAAGAAAGGGAAGGGAAGGGAAGAGAAGAAAGGGAAGGGAAGGGAAGGGAAGGGAAGAGAAGAGAAGAGAAGAGAAGAGAAGAGAAGAGAAGAGAAGA
>BHFT01058667.1:0-24972 GCA_004320025.1 Laticauda laticaudata
AGAGGAGGGAGATATTTTGCAAGGGATTCAGCAGCAGGCCAGGGAATCCATGATCGGTGCCAATGTTTTTCGGCCTGGGGCTTGCCCGGGCTGGGAAGCGCCCTGGAAGGGCCAGCTGGCTTCAGGCCTAAGGCAACCCGTAGAGGGTGGCGAAGATGGGGAGCCCCCAGCAGGTTTGAGGGGGAGCCGCATCTCTCCTCCTCAAGCTGGCTATTCCCTTTTCTCCAAAAGGCGGTAAGAAGTGGCGGTCAGAAATGGCCACCTCAAAGAAGCACTAGCTGGGAAAAGAAAGTGCAGGAGGAAGTTAAAGAAGTGAAAGTTTTGGGCTGACCGAGACAAAAAGTAAACAACGCAAGGTATCCTGGAATTTAAAATTTATAAAAAGATACATCGCTTTCCAAAGAAGAGTCAGAAGAAAGCCGAATGAAAGTGAAAAGGGGGAAAGTTTTTTTTTTTCTTCACTCTCCTTCCCCTATGTTGACAGCAGGAAGAGAGCGAATGAGAAATCAGAAAAAAATTCCACTTTTGGCACCAGATAGGGTAATTAAAACTGGAAATATAAATTAAAATGCCAAGGGAATAAGAAAAATTTTCTGAACACTAAAAAAATTTTTTTTTTTTTTTGTTATAAGAGGAAGGGAGAGGAAAAAAAATAAGCGGCAGGATTTGGAAGGAGGAGTCTGCTGGAATTGAAAAGAATTAAAAGTTGAATTTTAATAAGATTTCTAAAAGATAACCATTTTAAACCTGGAACTCTGCAAACTAAATCAGTACCCAGGAAGAGAAAGTGAAAAAAGAAGAAGTATTGAAAGGAACAAGCTTTGTTGTCTGTATTTAGACTGGTTTGGTGACAGTGGAATCTTTGGAATTTATAAATTTGAAAGGACTTAAAAACAATGTTGGGTGGTTTGTTTTAAGAAAAATTTTTCTCCAATGGCATCCACTTCTGGATGAATTTGAAAGAAGTGGAAATCTACAAAACATAAAAGATAGAGGACAAGAAGGGAAGGACTCTTGGCTCCGTTTTTTTCAATGTTATAAGAAATGGCGATCTGCATCTATGAAAGAACCCAACCGAAAGGATTGTGGCAACTAGAAGAGTGGAAAAAGAAGAAGCCATCTTTTAAAATGAAACTAAGTTAACTCTATTTGGGGAAGAAAAGGGGAAAGGGGGGAAAACAGAAGGAGAATTTAAGACTTAAAAAAAAAACAGGCACCAAAAAAGGGGAAAATAATGTCAAAAGTGATATAATTGTTGGAAAGCCAACAGAAAAGGGGAACACGAGAGAGGGAAATGGAGGTGGAGGAGAAGCAGAAGGAGGTAAAAAGGGGAGAGAAAAGAGAAGAGGGAAGAAGGAAGGGAAGAGAAATTACAAAGGTATGGAGCCAGGATGTTAAAGAAACAGGACTTATTCAAGAGAATAATGGGTGGAATTTAAAACCTGAAAAAAGAGGTTCTGTAAGGTATATAAGATTGTACTGTTATATTTGTATTAGAATAAAATGTTAGAAGAAATTGGAAATAACATATGATTAAAAGTGGGTTTTTTTTTAAAACAGTCACAGTGTTAATTGCGCAGTGAAACTTTTTTGTTGAATTAAAAAAGAAAAAGGAAATGAAAAATGAGAGAACTGAATTAGGAAGGAAATGGGAAACATTTTAACTATTCAATGTTTTTATAAAATATTAAGTGAAGTGGGGGGGAAGCAACTATGGAGAAGTTTATATAAGTGGTTTCCCGAAAGAAGTATGATATCGTAGTTTGAAAAGTAATGTGTAAAATGTCCCCTAAGATTTGAAATTGAATATTTTAATTATTAATGGAGATTTGAATTGGGTCTGGATTGGGTTGTTTTAATTATATTATAATTTAAGCAATTTTTTCTATTCAAAAAATGAACTGTAATAGTTTTAGGAATGGTACCAAGGCAGAACCGGAACTGGGAAGTTTGTATTATATTAAGTGTTTATAATTTTAGGGAAAGAATATAAAAGCGTCATACTACAAATTAGTGATTACAGGAAGAAATTTTGTTTAATAAGAAGAAGATATTACAGACAGCTGAAACAAAGACAGACAAAGAATATAAGTAAACAATGATTTGGAAATTTGAGAATGAAATAAATAAAAAAAAATTAAGAAAAATTAAGAGGAGAGAAGCGATAGAAAATGTAGAATGGTAACAAGATATGGAATGGTATATAAAAATGAGCATGAACTTGAATTTGCGTCTGTATGAAGAGATGTAACCCGGAATCAGGCTGCTTTCAAAAATGATGTTTTAGGTGTTTATGTTCTATGTTTTGTTTGTTTATGTTTGTTTTTAAAAATCAATAAAATTTTCAAAAAAAAAAAATTCTCCTGAGCTTTTCAGATATTTCTGCAATGAATGGAATGACAATGATATGTTTGTTGTTCTCTTCTTTGTCTGTAATGGAGGAGCTCCTGCTGGATCTTTTTCTGGATTTGATGAAGACACAGTTAAAATAATCATAAATTCTGAGGGATTCCAGGACATGTTTTAGTTCTTTTTCTTTTCCCACTTTAATGGTAAGCAAACTTTCAATCCAGTGGTGTAGAACTCTAATGACACCCATTTTATGTGCCATTGAATGGTGGGAATAAGAATGTAAATACTAATCTGTGTGTAAATTTCTGTAAATTCCAGTGTTCAGTGTTCTTTCTTTTCTTTCTTTTCTGTTCTGTTGTCTTCAAGTATTTCATCATCGACTATCTTGTCTTTGTTGTCTTTTCTATCAACAGTTGTTAAGTCTATTGTGGCAGATGCTTGCCTGATTGAATTCTAAGTCCCAGAATACTGTAGCATCTTTATTTTCTGCCATTTTGTTTATTTTTATGGCCCCACCAGTTTTTGCTTGCAGGCAAATGGTATTCTTGTAGATCTTCCAATTCAATAATATCTCTACTTGCCATGCCATTGAATGATGGTGTGATGATATGTGGGTAATCTACAGTTAGATTCACAATCTAAGACTGGTAGAAAGTTAATAATTCATGTCCTAACCAAGGACCTAAGAATTATTACGATAGCACCTAAATAGATAGGCAGTTCCAAGGGTGTTGTTGTTGTTGTGTAAAATTAGAGTGCTTGGGTCCAATAATTTCATATTTCCAGATACCAAAGAAGTCCTTTGATTTACTCCAAGAGCTCCAATTAAAATTGGTGTAACAATAAATTTCTTTTTCCATAAGTATTCAGCTTTGATCTGTTGGTTCTTGTAGCAGATTGTTTTTCCTCAATCCTAGCATCACCCAGAATAGCAAAATCAATGAACCAGACTTTCTTCTTTACAATAATTATCATATCAGGCATTATGAACAAGATGCTTATCTGTTTGGATCTTAATGTACCATTGATTTTATGTTTTTTTCCAAACTTTCTCAACATGATGTCCAAGTAGTTTTTACTAGATTTAAATCCAAACCTCTGACAAAGTTTCCAGTGAATAATTATGGCAACCGGGCCATGATGCTGCTTGTAATTAGTTAGTAAAATTTTACTGCAGCCGCTGATCAAATGTTCAATTGTTTCATCCTTTTTACTGCAAGGTGACATTCGCTGTTGTTTGTTATATGTTGAAATTTTGTCTTCTTGCAATTTGTTGGTAAAGCTTGTGTTTGAGCCACTAAAGTAAATCCTTCTGTCTCTTTCTTTAACATTCGTGATATTAACCAACTCCATGTGGGGGTTTTATCAGCTTTTCCTTCCATATCCTTCAATTATTGACCATGACTTGATTTGTTCTTCCAATTAACAAATTGGTTATCAATTGTTTATTTTCTATATTCTACCTTCACCTTTGTTCTTTGCAAGAGCTTTCCTTGATTACTGCCTCCAGCAAGAGTTCTTGGCTTTTCTTAATGTAATCATTTAGGCCTTTCATTTCTTTCTCCACCATTTGATTCATTTCAAAAAGTCCTCTGCCTCTTCCAGCTTTTGGCAAATGATAACCAATCAATATCACTTTTTGGATGTGTAGCATCGTATATTGTCATTAGTTTTCTTGTCTTCTGATTCAAGTTATCATATTCCATCTGGGTCCAATTAAATTGAATTTCTACTGTATATCGTGCCAGGGTATTAAATTGCTTTAATTATAATTATTAATTATTATCATTTCGGCTTGATTTCAAATTTTTCCAAAGTTGATATATATGGCAGAAATATTTTCACCCAAATTAAGAAACAAGCTGCAAAAAACAATTTCATATTTGGTATTCCTTCCTCTTTGGCATCCTGCAGGAGTTTATAATTCTCAGTTTCTCGTCCTGCCAAATTTATAAATATATAATTTCCATTGCTTCCCATTGGTACATCAGTCATCAATATAGATGTTGTCTGAAATAAAAATAACATTCTAATGAAAACATTCATTTTGATCACAGAAATTCTTTCCAACAATGCCAGTTGTAAATTTTCCCATTTCAGCATATCTTTTTTTTTCATTCTTAACATGGTTATTTCAAAACAACATGTAATTTGTATTAATTAAAATAATCTCCAAATATTTAACATTTTCTTCCATGAAGAAACTTCTCACTTAAATCCATATCTTCCAGGATTAAAATAAGAAGAACCACTTCTAACTGTCAAAAGCTTTTTTGGCATCTAAAAATAATAATAATATAGCTTGTTTTTCATTATGTTGTTGTAAATATTCTATTACATTTATAACAGAGTTATTACACTGTCTTTTAATTGTTTTTAGATAAAAATTCAAGTTGATCTTCATGAAAAAACATTAAAAAAAACTTTTTAGCTTGTCTGACAGAATTGATGAGAAACTTTAATCATTGTTCAATAAAGAAATTGATCTATGATATTTTATAACAAAATATTGGGCTCTTTCAAAGATTCTGGCATTATGTCTCCTTGTAAAATAGAATTCATCATTTTCTGAAGTGGTTGTAAAACTGGTCTTCAAAATATTTATAATAAGAACCATATTGTCCATATGGTACTGCTGCCTTCCCTGTTTTAATAATTTTATGGCATCCAACATCTCCGTAGTAGATAAATAATTGTTCATCATTTTTCTCTGGGATTGTGAAATATTTTGTTTTGTTTTGTTTTTTAAGTTATCCTTCAATATTTCTTGAGAAAATATCTTGTACTCTGCCACCTGAAAACATTAAACTGAAAAGCCACTGTTTAATCTAGGGATTTGCATCCTTCAGGGAGATTCTCAGGGTTGAGCAGTACATATTCTTGCCTTATTCCTGCCACTTGGGCTTCTTTCACATTTTTTTTTATTTATTATCATTACTGCATACAGTAATATAGCAAGATTCCCATGAAGTAGGCTGGACTGAGAGAAAGCAAACAGCGTAAAGTTAGTTGTCTCCATAGTTAAGTTAAGTGAACTTGTGTCTTCAACTTCTTAACTTTTCTCATTTTACTTCTTTCCATGACTTTTGTTACTTTGCAGTTGAAAGGTCTTTGGAAAGTGAAGCAATTTTAAAAATATTTTGCCATTAATATTATTAATTGCCTTCTTAATATTTCCTACCATGTGATTAATGCCAATTTTGGCCCAGATGTTCGTACTGTTTACTAACTGTCAAATCAATTATAGTCAATTTACTGATGTTTTAATGACAGAAAAAGCTGAACATATACTTTAATCAAAGTATATGGAACTAGAAAAGCTGAGGACAGAGAAGACTTTCTAACGCATTGTGTGTTATAGAGATACTCCTGACAAACGTATCTTTTCTTTTATTTACACCGAGAGCATTTTCACTAAGAAAATTCCTTGTGTGTCCAATCACACTTGGCCAATAAAGGATTCTTTCTTTCTATCTTTCTATCTTTCTGTCTTTCTGTCTTTCTGTCTTTCTGTCTTTCTGTCTATCTGTCTATCTATCTATCTATCTATCTATCTATCTATCTATCTAGGGGTGGGGTTCAAAATTTTTAACAACCTGTTCTGTGGGCGTGGCTTAGGTGGTAGGTGTGGTTTGGTGGTCATGTTGTCTGGGTGTGGCCAACTCAATATCACATCAAGGTATGCATCTCCACGCCTGGCCTCTCATGACTATGGGGATGCTGCAACAGTCATAAGTGTGAAAAATGGTCACTTTTTTCAGTGCCATTGTAACTTTGAATGGTCACTCCACAAAGCAAAGTACTCGCAAGGAGGGGGAAGAACTCCAGAGAAGTTCCTGAAACAGGAAGTCTAGTCCTGTCAAGAATGAATAAGGGCTAATGGAGGGGCAGTTTCTGTAAAGGCCCGGTCCCACTGGCCGACTGACGCAAGACGTGATGCATAAAGGACACAGTGGATGAGTAAAATTTCGGGGGCGGCTCCATACGTTGTCATCCATTCCAAAAAGTGGCAAAAATTTGCATAACAGAATGGAAAAAATGGAAAAGAGACGGACGTGAGTAGTATGTAGCAGGGATGTTAAATGCGTGTTCATTGAAAGCCTAGCGGATGAAAGTGATGGAAGGGGATGACACCTCGAAGGGTATTACGGGGGAAATAATTGCGAAGCAGACGCATAGCGGATGAAGCAGATGACATCACGTACACCTAAGGAAAGAAAGGGGATGCGCGCGGATGTATATCGGATGCAAACCGTTCACTGCGCATCCTTTCTATTTCTGTGCTACTACGATTTATAGTTTCCGTGTAGCTTTTCTTTCCTCCCTCTTTCTGTTTTCAGCTGCAGCGGATGTGAGTTGCAAGATGCCAGAGGATGCAGAGAGGATACAGCGGCACATTTAACATATGATACGGACATAGAATGTTTTGTTGCTTGTATGTCGCAGATTTACATCGTGCACGGAGAAAAGTTCATCCGTTCACAAAGTTTTGTGCAGCTCAAACTTCTTGTGTGGATGAAATCACAGTGGCGGATGCTCGACGGATAGAGCATATGAAATTAACACGTATGCAATGAGTACACAACGGATGCATAGCGTTTTCCAATGGATGGCAAGCTTTTTTTAACGTTTTACATCACTCTTTGCATCCGTAAGTGCAGTGGGACTGGGCCTTAAGCAACACCAGAATGTTTCCTTCCTGCCTTCCTTCCAGGATTAGACTGGTAATTTCTTCTAATAACTGGTTCACCAAACTGCTTAGAATGTTAACAACTGGTTCTAGCGAATAGGTGCAAACTGGTAGAATCCCACTCCAGTATCTATCTATCTATCTATCTGCTAGGTTTCAGTAATTTAAAAGAGGAAAGCTAGCTTTCTTGCAGAGAGCAAGTCAAGACTAGTATATTCTATTCCCTTCAGAGAACAATTTTGTTGTAAAATTGCCTAGAAAGGGATGTTCAAAGTACGTCTATGTGCATTCTGTTGGCATTATAAACTTGGCAAATGGAAACTAGGGAACTCAAAATAGCTTGGAATAAATCAAGGTTGGTGGCTGGAATCACAGTTTTATTTGTATTTGTTTATTTTTTTCCTTTGGAGAAGTGTTAATTCCTGATGATTACCTGAACAAAGCCCTACAGTTTTCTTTCCATGTTTTTTTAAGTGGTTTGCCATTGCCTTCTTCCTAAGGAGCCTGGAGATCCATGATATGATCTATTTTTAAAAAAAAACCTGTGTGTAGTAGGATAAATTAACTACTCAAGATGCTTATTACATAGTTAAAGCTTGGCAGAAGATAAGAAGAACAGCATCCAACTGCAATTTCAAACACAGTTCGCCTGCTTGTTTTCTAGATAAGATGTTTGCATTGCTTGCTGTTTATGGGATAGCATATCAGCAGGTAACAATATGAATTTGAGAAGCTGCTCTTTATAAGGAAGATTTTACACATAATGTACCAACAGAATATTGAGAATCTGGAACTAATTTTCTCCCTTTAAGCAGGAAGTATTTTGATTTAGGAAGGATAAAAATATTTGCTGAGATGATAGATAGATGGTGATAGACAAATAGATAAATGGATGGATCAACAGACAGAGATACATTGATTAATATCCTATTAAAACACATCATTTGGTATTCAAATCATTTTTAGACTAATATTACTAATGTAAAATAAATGGTATTTATTTGCAACAAGCACAGGCTTGCTATTTTTAATCTTAACCTATGGCTTAGTGAGCAAACAGTACGTTTTAAAGAACTGATCTACACAACTTTTTAACTTATCATATTCAATATGGTTTTTGAACATATTTTAGATATATCTGCCTCTTGCCTGCTGCCTCAGACAGGCATCAGAGTAATAAATAAAGCCACTGATATGTTGCCATATATGAAAGATGAACTATGTTTGACATGGTGAGCCACAGACCTATTTTACAAATATAGCATCTGTTTCTACACCATAGTATAAATCTTCCAAGTTGTATAAATGAGGTTATTTAGTTATTATTTGATTTGTACAGCCAGCCAATTGATCCGAGCAACTCTGGGTGGCTCAAAACAATCCAATAAAAGCAAATTAAAAGCCAATATACAAACATGCAAAGTATCAACAATCCATTTAAACAGAAACTCATGAGCAGCAGAATTCAACCTATACTGGCTCAATATAGCTATTTCAAGAGCTCCCCACCATTGCTAGGCCCCCTAGGCACAGCTGCAGGTTGTAGATTTATATCTATTTAGTAGGGAGCCCATCCTACTAGGTGGCAATATCTAGCTGACATTGGCCAACCTGAAAAGCTAAGAAGGGTTGGGTTTCATTTGGAGACCATAAGGAAATTCCAGGAACACAGGCCAGACAAGGAAGTCAAAATAATTGTGAAAGAAAGCAGCACCAAACCACTGCAGTCAAGAAATCTACATGGCATGGACATGAAATCATCAAGAATAGAGGTAGACTCAAATGCATTTGTGTGTGTGTGTGTGTTTCATATGTGTGTAAAAGCAATTGAGCTCAATACATACAACGTACAATAATGTACAATGTTGTATTAAGAATGCTATGCTCCCACAGTTAAATAAAACACACATAAAACTTACTTCTTGCAAATAGATATGAGAGTAAAGGGCTGCAGATTAACCTTCTCTTGGAAATGCTAATATTCTTTGTGTAGGAATTCTATTTCTTAGGGAATTCAGTCATTAAATTCCTTGCCTGCGGTTGAAATGCTGTGATCTGGGAATATAGTTTTAGCACATGATAAGTAGGTTGCCTAGAGAGCCACATAAATTTATCAAAGGAATTTAAGACATTTTTAATGGGTTGCATGATTATATTAAAGGATTCAATTTAGGCTAGAATGGGGATAAATAAATGGACTCAAGCTTATTTAAGGGTTAAACTGAAATTTAAAGAAAGTGTTAACTGTGAGCATCAATAGCAGTTTTCCAGTAATAAAATCAATCTCATTTAAAGTTTGAGTTCAGAGGAGAAGGGTTTTCTTTTTCCTTTGAACTTACTTTGTTCTCTTAAGCCCATGACAGTCTTTTTCTAAACAGATTTTCTATAATTAGAGGCTAGAAGAGGAAGATCATTAAATATTTTATCAACCATACAGTCACCAACTGAGAAAATCAGAAGTCCCATTTAAGGGCCATCTGTATCAGTAAAAGTTTACTAACAAGGCAGAGAGACTTTGATAAGTACTATGATGAAACCTGGAATGATAATGTGAGAGATATTTAATGGACAGATCCAGCTTTTTATGACCTTAGACAGACTTTTATATAACTTTATATAATATAAGAAGCATGTTACAATGATAAATCATGACATGCTAATTCAAGGGAAGAGGAAATGCTTGGCCTATGAAAGAGGTGTTTTTTTTTTTAATTTCAAAGCAAACAAAACAAAACTAAGATCTGTACAGGAGGTTTACTTATGAAGAATTAGTTCAAGATTTCTTTTGTAGCATGTTCTCCAAGTCCAAGATAATTTTTCCAAACTCTTAAGAAGGAAACCCCTTGTCCATAACAACAAAATTTTCTCAGAGGTTGGATGGTACCCCAACCCTATTTCTTTATCAGGGGTGGGATTCAAAATTTTTAACAACCAGTTCTGTGGGTATGGCTTAGGTGGTGGGCATGGCTTGGTGGTCATGTGACTGGGTGGACATGGCTTGGTNGAAAAAAACTCCAGAGACATTCCTGAGACAGCAAGTCTATTCCTGCCAAGAATGTAATAAGGGTTAACGGAGAGGCAGTTTCTGTAAGCAACACCAGAATGTTTCCTTCCTCTTCCTTACAGGTTTAGGCCAGTAATTTCTTCTAACAATCGGTTCTCCAAACTGCTTAGAATGTTAACAACCGGTTCTAGGGAATCGGTGCGAACTTGTAGAATCCCACCCCTGTTCTTTATCCTTGAGGCTGCTACACCAAATTGTTTCTTCTCTTACATGTATACTGAACACTCTTCCATTCATAAGTCAGAGGAAACAAAACAAAGCAAAAAAAGATACGAAAAGATATTCCTTTGCTTGAGATGTTTCAAGCAGCATACATAGTTGTACCAATTATGCATATCTCTTTGATGAATATTCAGGTGGCTTAAATGGAAAAAGTACAGGTGGTGAAAGAGGTTACCATCAATATTCTTGAAGAAAAAAATGATGGCTTGAATAACTCTGGACTTCATTTGCTGTCCAAATGAGCCAGCAATGGACAATCATTGCTCATGCCCATTAAAGAAAAAAGATGGAGAGATTTATGTGACCTTGCAGCTTGTACTTGGCCTTGGGAAAATGGGTTATCTACAATAAAGGAATGCAACTCAGAAAAAAAGTATGGCTATCCCAGTTCTTCATGAAATGAAGCTCCCTTGCCAAAGGAGCTGTCAGAAAGAAGAAAGTCCTGCGAGATTTCAGTACTGTGACAAAGATTTTGCCTTAGACAGAATCAGTTCATTGTCCAGTTCAGTTTTTCTTTTGCTGACAGCTTATGTCTTCATTAATTGATTACATTTTTATATTGCCTGACTCCCAGAGACTCTGGATGATTCATTCATAAAACCAGAAAAAGCAATAAAACAATGCAATGATAAAACAAAGGACAAAATCTGGCAAAAGTAAGCAACAGGCTCAAGGTTGACTCAGCCTTCCATCCTTCCAAGATGGGTAAAATGAGGACCAAATTGTTGGGGGCAATATACTAACTCTGTAAACTGCTTTGAGAGGACTATAAAGCACTATAAAGTGGTATATAAGTCTAAGTGCTATTGCTATTACCCAGAAGGAGCTTTAATCCCTCTGTTCAAAGGCCTGGAGGCCAGGCCTTCAAGATTCTCCAAGATAGCAGTAGGGTGCGTTCCCTCTGCATCTCGTGAGGAGCGTCATTCCAGAGAGCAGTCTTGCACTTACTAGTTTTCACACTTCTATTAGCCATATTATTTAATTGTGAAGATGCCTAGGATTATATTTCATGCCTGTTACATACAAATCATACTCTTTCTTACTGTTGAAGTCTATATTTACTATTTTCATGGAGTTTGCAGAGGCAAGTAATTCATTAAAAAAAACATTTCCACTCTTGATAAGGATAAAGATATACATAGCTATTCACAGTTTGAGATTAGTGGAATCCATGCCCTATCCCTATTTTCTCTTGTATCCTTCCAGAGCATAGACAAAGCCACATTTTTTTCAGTCCTTTGGGGTGCACTGGCATACCTACAGGGGTACATCAGGTTTTAAGCCATTCAGAATCTATTCTTCCTCCTAAATATGCATTTTGTGTGCATTTTCCCCACACTTCTACTGATTATTGTATATCACCGAGTCACTTCTTGTGTGATAGGCAACTATATAAATTTGATACATATATACATACATGTATACATACATACATACATACATACATACATTCTGTTTATACATACATATATACATTTCAATGTGCCATCCTGGCTTATGTATCTTTTTCATGATACTTTCCCAAGAATTTATTTCTATTAAACTTCTAAAATATATGTATTTTCAAAATATGTACATTTTTAATACAATTCTTGAAGTGAGAGATAGAATGACACTAGTCATGCAGCTATCCATGGCATATCAGATTCAGTTTTGGTTGATCCACACCATTTTGCTTCAAAATAAGTGTCACAGATTCTTTTTATATGTATAATAGGATTGTATTTAAACTGATTTCTACATGGATGCATGCACTTCTTTGAAACTGCTTGAGAAATGAATTTCCATACATCTGTGTAATTGTTAAAAATGAAACTTCTGGGCTAGTCACCATCGTAACCAGAAAATAAATAGTAAAAGCTATTTCTTAACAAAAATATAAACTTTGGACAATGGAATTACAGTTGAAAATGTAAGAAATGGCTTAATTCTTTTTATTAAAATTTTGTGCTATCTTACAACTAACAAATTTTATGACACATACACTTTTATAAATCATAGTTCACTTTGCAGAATCCCATCAAATTAATAGATTATTTCCCATTTATTTTTTGATCCATAATATTTGTGTGTGTGTTGGCTATATATATATATATATACATAGCCATTATGATATGAACTAAAGCTTTTAGGCAAAGTGTATTTATTATAAAACATCAACATGACATATTCCCCCAAAGATATTATAGTCAGTCAGTCAATTGCCTGGTTAATGCAACATAGTGAAATGAATAGTGAAACATAGTGAAAGGATAATACTAATCACTTCTGCCTGTAATTAAACATTTTCTCTATTATAATCACACTCGAGGGGGATCATGGAAAATAGCACAGAGCAAGTATGACACGGAGAAAATCACATTCTAGTTTATAAGATACACATGGGTATATTCAGCTTTTTAATATGATATATTAATATATTATAACTGTGATATGGCTACCAAAGCAGAAGGCTACAACATGTTTGGGTATGATTGCAGAAGAAAAAGGCAAATTCCTGTACTTCAAAACAATCACCACAATGCCATTTTTTTATTTATTTATGTGGCTTGCTTCAAACTTTGGGGAAAATGTGCTGCTTGTTTGTCTTAGCTTAGCCATTAAAGGATGGCCATTGCCCATCTTGTTGTTTTAGGGCCTTGATGCTTAAACTATCACCTATATTAGGTTTACAGTGAACACAGACAATATATAGAAAATTTATTTCATGGTTATCCAAACAATCAAAGAAACAGTCTGCATTTGTTTCTTGTTTGGTCTTTTTAGTGCAATGTGAATTGAAATAATGATAGCTTATACAGCTTTAAGTCATATTCTATAGTCTTAACTCATCTCTTAAATAAGATAGTATTCTCTTCCACCTGTTTTTTCCTTAATGCTATGTGGAGAATCAACAGTACAAAGTAGTAGTCTTGCTGATTGTCTGTTTTGGTTTGAATCTGCTCTCTGAAAACTATGAATTTGTAGGCATTCCCCACCATGCTATAAAATTTGATTTGGGGGACAAATTGAGATAATGTACATGGCTGCAGAAAAATCACAGCATTGCTTCTGTGGAAATCTGAGACCACTTTATCCCAATACCCCTAAAAGTGTCTTTGTATATTGAGTCTCCTTCTTTTTCTCCATCCTCCTTCTCCACTTTGCCAAATCTTGGGATGCAACATGCTTTCCTAGATCCTGCTTTTTCTGATTTGTTTTAAGAAAGATTCCTATTTTATCTCACTTCCCAATTTTTTCATACCTCAACTTGACTAAAGCTAGTACTTTCCAAACAAACTCTGATCCCCAATGTTAGTAAACAAAAGGATGAAGATTCCAATCATGGTCAAGCCTGCCAAACAAACTCCTCCCTCCAGACAAACTTTAATTTCTTTTGGTTTTTTTGTGTCTTGCACTGCTACCAACACAGCTGAGGTTTTATTTAGCTTCCATGTGCTTTATTTTGTATTATGTGCTAATTTCCTCAGTTGAAATCTTGGATTTTCTTGCTTTAATTCCTTTTACTATTTCCAAGAAAATAGTTCAATTTTTTGTTCAGATATATTTATCCATTAGAAGATATAGTATGTATGGTAACTGGGATTAATTCACCAAGGCATGCTTGAACTGTAATGAGGTTTTCCTCACAAAAGTTTTTCTCACTATCAATGAAATGGACTCCTGCTGACTGAACGTTCGCTTGACTGTTGAATTGGCATATATAGATCCTCTCATGTGGAGAAACCCATATCTTTCTTGCCTTTGTAATGGGAGAAATATGCATTCTTATGGTTGCATTCTTGTGTTTCCAAGTGACACTTCAGTTATGAGGCAATTATGGCAGAGGATTGGTGACATCTTTCCCTCACAATATATACTTTCCAGGATATAGTTTCTGCTAGGCTTTATTTTCCTACCACTCTTCAAATGACTGAATGTTATTGAGTTGCATTGGCTGTGCCTTTCATTGAGAGACTGCAGCAATTAAGTTTCTGTAGCTACTCATAGAGGCCATGGTATAGCATAGGAGGAATGAAACTTCTGATAGGCAGCCACGGGAGCATTGATATAGATGAATTTGTAATAAAGAAGGTGCATGTGGGTGACTACCAGTACAGGGCTGCTAAATACAAGAATAAGCTCAAGATACTCAAGCTTGTCCTCAAAAACAAAAATCTGGCTTATAATAACTAAACATTCAATTGTTTGCGAAAGGAACATTCATTTGCCCTGTGCACAGTTTCTGTTTCATTTGCCACACTCATCTGCTAAGTGTTTGCATCCAACCAACCATACTGAGCAATCCCTGCATGATTGCTGTAGCCGCTATCCTTCAATTCAAATTTCTTAGTTCCCATTTATCTGTGAATGTCTTTTTTCAACCAAAATTTATAAAATGAGTTCATTAATGGTCGCTATTATTTTGAAATCATAATAGCTCAGTGAAGACTCTATTCTATATTATGGATGGTCTTGCTTGTGGCCCTCCTCGGATTCTTCCAAACTGTCCTACCCAAATATACTTTAAAGTTAAAGAATATGAACAGCACAAAGGTCTAATGGCTGTCTCTATTCATATATAAATATATCAGCAAGATTTGAGGGGCCCTGTAACTTGCAAATTTAAATAGAACCAATGGAAAAGATAAATTATGTAATTGTGCTTCCTCTGGAGAACAACTGCTCCATCAGCCTGTTAGTGGTTTACTTTGCAAAAGACATAGTTGCCGTGAAGAACTCAGTTTCCAATGAACATGTATGTTCATCATATAGCAAAGAAAGGTGAAGGGGATAAGCAGGAAGCTTACATTGAATCTGAAGCAGTAATCATGGAGAATGGGTGAGAAAATAAAAGGAAATAATAAGGAAAATTGCTGATCCTATCAATCAGATGTCATATTATAACATCTCCCCTCTCCCCCTGTTTTTTTGAACTTTGGAAAAAAATAAGTAATACTGAGTCTCGCTAGAAGGTGATTAGGATGTAAAAAGTGTAGGACCAGTGATATAGCAGAAAGAACAGATATAAAAGCAACAAGGAGATAGCCATTTTTATTTATTTATTGGACTTTGTCTGACCTTTATTACTTTACAAATAACTCAAGGCAGCAAACATAGATAATAATCCTTCCTCATCCTGTTTGCCCCACAACAACAATCCTGTGAAGTGGATGGGCTGAGAGAGAGTGACCAGCCAAAAATCATCCAGTCAGCTTTAATGCCTAATGTATGATTAGAACTCACAGTCTCCTGGTTTATATGTATTAAAATGACTAAGTTTGAATATACTGTATCTAGTAAGTTTGTTAAATGTACAATGTAAAAAAATTATTCAAAAAGAATTTACCACAAAATCCATGATAATGACTAACCTCGTCTCTGGAAACAGAATAGGATAATTACATCTGTGAGATGTTGCTCATAAATACACTGTTCTGCTTCATAACAAACAAAAGCATTTATTTAGACATGCATGGTTGATCTTTTTGTTTATTTTTGTTTCAATGACAATTTTTTTTTGTTTTGGGTCAATATTCTATGAGCAAGGAGGAAGTTGAAATACTGTTTGAAACACAGATCTCTTTTTTTGGATTTTCAAAACTTGATAGGAAATGTGTATTTCTATTCTATTACAAGTGTTGTGAAAGTTCCACAACAAATCTTAATCTCCTACTGTTATGTATGTTCAATAAGCCCATATAAGAACAGATTCTGGCACTATGTAGCCCAAGCACCAGTAGTAAAATCTGTAATTCACTTTATCAGTAGTAAAATGGTTGTAATTCAGTTTCAGAATATGCAGAGACAGAAAGACTGTTCAGGATTCCTTGCTAGTATCTTATTTCTATAGTCAAACTATCCATCATAAAGTTTTGTTAACAGTACAATAAATAAGGGGTATCATGTGGCTTTTATTTGAAAAAAATTAAATGATGCCACATTAAGTGTGAACAGCATATTAAGTTGTGGGATTCTATACATTGCAAGATGAATTTCTAGACATCTAAGTGTAAGTGAGCCCTAAGATGGTATTTTTAAATTTTATTTTAATCAAATATTAACCTGTCTTAAGCTCCTTTATAAAGGTTACATTTGCATTTACAAAGATTCTCAAAACTATTTAACAACAATGAATTTTAACAAGGCAGCTTCCTCTCCTTACCTGTCTACCTATTTTTAAATTTTAAAATAGCTGAGATCTTCTGGCAGAGTTTTGTAGCTCTTCAAATGAAAGTCTAGCTGCCTGAACACTTTAAAATAAGAGAAGAGGAAGAGGAAATGGAACAAGAAGAAAGAAAAATAATCAATTTGGTATCAAATTTATTCCAAAGCTGAAAAGTGCTTGCTTTTTTTTCTTATTGTGAAGGAAGACATGCAGGAAGGTCAAAGGTCAAGCAAAGAGGAGACGGCATTGTGTAGAAACTGTCACGCATCACCACTTATTTTGACATGCACAGGGCCGTTTGTTGTCTGTCGAACATGCAAATTAAGTGCCTGCTGTCATAGCTAGCCGATATCTGAAAGTGGAAAATGAGACCACCTGTAACCAGTGAATGGAGTGATGGACAAGCATTCAGCACTCGTCATTTCCAACGCCATTCACACCATCTCCGAATTGCATATGACATGTAAAAATCTTTTCTTAATATGCACAACCGGGAAGTTTGGGGAATTATGGAGGCTTCAACTGCTGCATCTAATGGGTTCTCCAAGCAGACAGCTGTGACTGCGAGCTGGCTTGATAATTAGGTGTCCAGGAAGATTTTATGCTATGAATCAGTTAAAAGGAAGAAAAGGAAAAGAAAAATAATGGCAAGTAAAACTCACCAGAATGGAAATAACATTAACCCTTAAGTTCTCTGCTAAAGTACTGCGATTTACAGTACTCTTTAAAAAATGAATTTATAATGTTGCATCTCACAGCACAGTAAATCTGCAGTTAACTTGTCATTTCTCATACATGTTATTATTGCAATACCATTGTATCTGATTTCTTATGGAAAATGGGCAATTATATATGGAGCTGACCTTTAAAAAAATAACTTGGAATATATAGGCACACTTCCAAATATTCATAGTAAAGGTATACGTAGAGTTTTAAAATGGAGATTTGTGCCTGTGCGATATCTAAGGCTATAGGTGAAGCGATGTGTGTTTACAACTGACAGTATGTCACTATTAACAATTCCATTTGCACCAAATATACTGAGTGAAATATTTATTTCATGTTTCAGTGAAGAAGTGCTAAGAGATTTCAGTCAGGATGAGAAGGATTTACAATTCAATTGCCTGTTTAAACTGTGAAATTTCACTGTGTTTTAAGAGTATTCCTTTGCAGGATGATTGTAGATTAAAAAAACATTGGATTAGCAAAGCCTGTATTACCTTCTGTCCTTGTATTATAAACAGGAACTTGATTTGATGATGAGAATGGAATAATCCATTTTTGTGAGCATTTAGAAGCTACGCTGCCTTCTAGATAGATAGCTGTTGTTAACATTGCAAAAACAAAAGTGTGCTTTTTTTAAAAAAATCAGTTGGCAGCTCTGGGAATTATCAGCCTCCTCTCCCCTAAACACTGATTCTGACTGTTATTGTTCTTGGTAATCAAAAATTTAACAAGAGTTTTCTACATCTTCTGATTTCTCATCTCAAATACCTACTATAGTCAACCTCAAAATTCAGTGGGACTTGATGTGAAGAAAGGATTGGGCACACTCACCTCTAATGTTGACCTTTAATTGGATCTTACTTGATTATCATTCATGAATGCAAGAGAACCTCCCATTCAATCATGAGAAATACAAACATTCCAGTATGCAGTTTTGTTCTGTCATAAAAAAAGGCATTTTTCTATTGGGATTAATTCAGTCTGAAACACATCAGCACACATAGACACATACATGCAGTGTACAGCCAGCATTCAGACTGCTTATTCAGCTCATCCAAGATGAATAGCAAATCAACAACAGAGTGTTATTTATGAAGGTTTCCAGTCAAAGTTAGAGAGATTTTATCAAGGGAGCTTAGATCAATGTACAGTGCCACTATTCCTGACCCCTGTGGAGTGAAGTGAGTACTTGGAAATGATCAAATATATTGAGAGGATATTATCTGAATTCCTCTAAAGACAGACTAGCTCCTTTATAAGCTTTGGAACGGTGTCCCATTTGTGTGTGGCACTCTGTCTTTTATACCACATTCACAGGAAGATATTCACAATTAAGCCATTTGATAAGTGGAGATTAAGAGCAGAGCTTTCAGAATTTACCTGTAGAATATTCATCCTCAAACCTGGCCTCTCTTTTAATCTTCTGGATTTCTCAATGAGGACTGGTACCTTAAAGGAGTTGATCAGGAAGACCATCAAATATAATTCATTTATGTCCCATAATTATTTAATTAAACATTTGGATTTCTACCTGCTAGGCAGAAGTACAATATTTATTTTTTTTCCTGACTGTAATGATGTCGCAATGAATGCAAAAGAGAAATGAGATACTGAATCTTACCTCATTATAGTTCAACGCCAGTCAGTTCTGCAGAAGTATATTCCTACTAATATATATCTGTATGAAAAATAGGAATCCTTGTGAATTTACAGAGAACTCTTATCAAGATAAGGAATGCTGACTGGTCAGAGTACTTCACTGTATGTAAAAAGCCTCCATATATACAACCCGCAACACACAAAACAGATCTATTTCCAAGGAGTCTCAAATGAACATTTGTAGGGAAGCATGACACAGAAAGATAGCAATAAACATGCATGTAATTAATCCAGTTATGGGAATCTTCCTAGAGTACATCTAGGCTGTTCTAAGGGACATATGTTCTCTTTCCAGTTAACTACTGAAATATAGTGAGACAATATGGAAATGAGCAAGAGAGGCTGAAACTTCACGATAGGTAAAATATGTTACCAAGCAGCTGAAGTTCTGTTTCTTGCAAAGTGTCTAAAACTGGCATAGGGAATGAGGAGAAACTTTATCATTCTTTCCAATAGTTTTGTTTAGGGAAAAATGCATATATGCCTGGGAGGATTTGTTTGTTTGTTTTAAATACCATTGGAGTTATTGGAACTTTTCAACCCCTGAAAGTTGCATAGAAAGGGACCAATTTTTCTAAAGAAAAGTGGTTGTTTCCCAGATTTAATTTGGTGTTCAGATATTTTACTATATTATTTTTGTATTGTTGTGATGCAGTTGTTTCTATTTTTGTATGGGTATGCTTTAAATTGTATTTTTTTTTCCTTAAGAAAATATAAGATGAAAGATGTCTATACCTATAAATCTTATAGTTGCAAAGTTGTATAAATCATCCACATTCTGTATCAAAATCAGGATTTCTGCTACTTGCTTAATTAGAAATATATAATATTTTTAAAAAGATGGTAAATCCTCAAGATGGCATTAATCTTGCAAAGTTATAATAGGATAATTTCAAGGGTTTTGTCACAAAGTTTGGGCTTAGGGCTGGATAGCATGGCAGCTTTCAAACTGTCTAGCAATTTTCCCCCTAACTTAAAAAGTAAATCTTTCTAAAACTGTTTTATTTTTATTTTTTTGGCTGGCTTTCGTTGGCATGGCTGATTAACTTAGCAATGCTAGCTTTTTCTGGCTATGATGCATTAAATGTTGCTTACATAACACTGGAAAAATCTGAGAAGCTTCAGTATTTAACACCACATTGTATACCATACATGATGTAAAGAAAAAAAAATACACATAGGCACTTGAGGATTTTTTCTTTCTTTCAGGTGAATGGAGAGAATTAAAGCAAAGCAAAAGAAATTAATCGGGGGGGGGAGCTCTAGGCAGACTGGATACAAAGAATAACAGGGACAATAGGGTGGGGCAAGCAAATACAGGTAAACATTCCAGGAAATCTATAGAAGAAGAGCAAACCAGAGCAAAAAAAAAAGGAGCTGTAGAATAAATCTTAGGCTGCTGGGCGTGATATCATTTGGGCAAATAGTAAGAATGATCCCAAGTAAGACTCTACAAGCTCTGAGTAGATGACAGCTTTGAATTAAAGAGCATATGGGGGCTCTCAGGAGTCCTGGAACACAAGGAATGCTGTATTCACCTTCATGCAAATTAGAACATACCAATCCTTGAAACCACCAGCTGAAGGTATGGAGGTCAGTGAGAGCAAAGAATGAGTTCTCCAGTCACTTGAAATCTTTATTTGTATTACTGCAAGCACATTGTACAAAGACCTAACACCCTGAAGAATTCTGTAATGTTAGGAAAGGTGGAAAGATAAAGAAAAACAAGATGATGATCAGCACAAAGTGGACAGATTCCTTATAGTGGTGATGAGTGCACCATTGGAGGACCTGAAAGTTCAGTTAGGGACAGATCATTATGGAGAAAATATATGCAGTCACTAAGAGTCAGCAACAACTAGATGGTACATAATCCATCAATCAATTAATGAATCAATTACAAACTAAAATTTAACTTGTGTCCACCATCTTAAAGAAATGTAGGCAAATTTACTCAAAACTGTGTCTCTCAGCAGGCTTTTGACTGGTTTAGAGTCCAGTGCATCAAACTTAAGCTAGATCAATAGTTGTTTATTGATTACAAAGCAATGCCTTTCAATTTATACACTCATTAGGTTTATAAACTACCCACTTCACATCTGGAAAGTATTACTTCACAGAAAGAAAGAGTAGTGGAAGCTTGGAACCAACTTCCAGCAAAGATAATGGGTCAATCACTAATAAATGAGTTTAAACATGGTTTAGATAAACCAATGTTCAGAATTCAAAAAATAAAATAAAACTTAAATAGCAGATTCAATGGACCATTAGATCAGTTTTCTGTTTCTGTGAGGTACTCATCAATGTTGTTCAGACAGATATAAATATTTGACTTTTCATTTTTGTAATATTGTATCAATAATGTAGGAGCATAACATAATAAGCATAGATTTATTTTATATGATTTTTATTCATAATTGCATTATTAAAAGAATGATAGAGCATCCCACATTGCAGTCAATGGACTTCAGGAAAGTCTCTTTATTATGCTGAAACCAAGAAAAAATAATAATAATATGGCACTTGAGATGGAAAAATTTCAAACTGTATGTAAAAATTGTACTGTATTTATAGACCTGAGCCGATATGGAATAAAACCAAGCTTCATATTCAAAACAATTTTTAACATGAACTAATTTTTGCTAAGCCATTAACTGATCAAATACTTTTAGATTTTTTTTATGATAGCATCAAACCTATCTGAGACTGTGTCTACTTGAGTCTTGGGCTGTGTATTTTTGTGTTTTTATTTTGTGTTTCAATAAAAATACAAGGATGTTTAAAAAAATCAGTAATATTGTATCAGAGTTAAAGACTGAGACTATCCAATAAAAGAATTAGAATAATAGATAAGAATTGTATTGACATATTCAAATCCATACTTCATTTCTGCACCAACATACAAATATTCCAATGTTTCCCTTATAACAAACTAGCTGTCAGGCTATCTGACCCTCTTACTGCTAAAATACAATGCTCTCTATCAACCTTAAAAAAAACTCTGCTGGCAAGATATTTGCCTATATGTCCCTATTGCTAGTCTCTCTCATGCCCCTGTTCTACCTCACAACAAGCACAATCCTAATATTGTGGGTATAGCTTGCGGTAAATAAAGTGTCTGGCTGATATGTACAGCTTTGTTCTGCTCCAAACTCTGTACCTTACCAGTGGATGGGGAAAACATTCACTAATCATGGCATCCGAGCAGAACTGGAGCAGATCTGACTGCAGGTGCTTGATTACTATGATCCTTGTTTGTTGCCCTCCTTCTATACCTCATTCCATCATGGCCAGAACTGTATATTTTTCTTTCTGTATAATACTATCATGTTATGTCAGCCCTGCTGGATGGGTCAGACCTGGAAATCAATTTCACAGGAAGACTAAAACTGAGGTTGGCTATAATAAAAACTTACAAAGTATTCTTGTCCTGCACCTCATTCTCCTTATATTTCAGTGAAGATGGCCTAATCTACTTCCTTACATTATCCATAAGTTCCATCAAAGTCATCTCTTTTACTCTCTACCATCTGATACCTTAAACAATAGTAGAGTGATCTAAGCAGTATTTTATGATCCACTGATACTGTCAAAAAAGATGTTTATGTAGCATCCCAGCCAAACAAAAAGAAAAAAGATAGAATACTAGCTCTGATGTTATCATGTCTCTTGTGGTTACACATTTTCCCTCTCTAACAGAGTATTTGAACGAAGCTCCAAAGTTTTAAGCACAAAGAAAGAATGGGCAAAATTATTGATACAGAAAGGATAAAATATAAATAAAAACAAAATGGCTTCATCTGCTCATCAACAAACTCTCCATCAAGTAGGACTCCATCTTCATCAAGACACATAGTCACAAAAGATATAAAGTCATTCTTAACATATGAATGAAATAGGGAAAGGATATGCACTTAGGCTTGCTCATAAATCAATAACTGGGCAACACGACCAACTGAAAAAAAGAGAAGATATTCCCCTTCAAAGCAATGCAAAGAAAGAGAAATGTTATGGAAAAACTGCCTCTTGCTTTCATAAGAATATAACATAGCAGCGCCTTCACTCTCAGAGTAATATGTCACAGCAATGCTTTCACACATCTTCAGAACAGATAAAGAAAACTACCACAATGAAAAATGTGGAGAGGTCAGAAAAAAGTTAGTCTCACAGCTTGTTGACGACACTATACAAATATTTCACTTGTCTCCAACATGGACAGTTGGGGGTATGATGGAAATACAGCTTAGAACTATTCCACTTAGGTTTATTTCAAGGACTTTCTAATCTACAACATACAGCCCAGTCATATCAGAAGGTACTCCATGTAGATAATCCTCCAGAGTGTCACGTAATTGATAAAAAAACCCAATAAAATACAGTACTATAGAAGTATTTTACCAAAGGTTCTATAAAAAATAGCTGCAAAGAGCACATCGTGCAAACCTACTGTATGTATTGGGTTATGCTGAAAATGCTATTTAAAAAGAAGCCATTACCAAAGGAAGCCTTATTAACATGGTGCCAGATGTTCTATCATCAGAAATCTTGGATGCAGATGAAGAACTACATGGGGCAATCCCAGCAGAAGATCCTCTGATGCACCATATGTCATAGATGAAGAAAATTGGGAACTGTGGGAAATTAATGAAAGAAGGACAAGGGGAAATGAAATCCAATGATCTCAGCCAATTAGTCTCCTGAAAAATGGAATGAGGAATACAATTAAACAAAGAATAAAAAGGCTTAAACTCCAGATGAAAACACTTGCACTTTTGATTCATTCATGTCATTAATCTGTATAGCATGCCATAACATTGAAAAATACAAAGAATGAGTTAACTTCACTGCAAATTAGCTGTAGACATTATGTAGAATGTATTTGTATCTGCACCTGAAAAAAAGACAACAATTTAATCCATAGAGGCTTAAGTTTAGGCAATTTGCTGCCAGAAGGAATTATCAAAAACAGTAAATGAAGTTCTATTGTACAACTTAGTATAATAAGACTGTGGACTCAGTCTTATAGTCCCCAAATCTGTTCTTTGCAGAGGTTTAAACTTCAAAACCACTTGTAGCCTGGTGTATGTAAAATTTAGGAAATCTGTAAAATAGGGAGCACACACATGTAGAAATTCCCATTCAAATTGAACAAGCATTGCCTTTAACGGACTCCTTCCCTGCTTTAGCCCATTAAATTGAGGGTTTGTTACTGTATATAAAAAAATTGGATGTGCACTTCCAAGGGAAATAAAGCCTCATAGAATAATTAGGAAACCAGTAGAGTTTTCAATATAATTTTATAAAGACCTCATTAGGGAAGTACTGTATTTGAATTCATGTATTGGTCAAAGAAATATATGAACTAATTTTCTCACTTAAAAGCTTCTGCTTGAAAAATTTTCCCCCAAAGCACAACAAAGGCTTTAAAATAGTCTCAGTTTATGTAAATGCAAGGTGTTTTGTTTAGTAATGTCTTTTGATAGTCCACAGTTGACGAAGTTTTATAGTATGCATCCATAAAATAATGATTTGCAACAATGATATGCATGAATAATGAAAGCATGAATGGAAATCTGATTATATATTGAGGTGTGTGCCATCCAGGATAATCACACCAGAAAATACAAGCATGAATACATCCATGTGGGAAGGTGCCCCTTCCCTGTAGACCACAGGTCGCCCTTTTGATTGGAACATGTTTGCCCAGTGAACCAGCTCTTAAGGTTCAGTTGGAATTTTCAGAACTTTCATGGCTGTTCATAACAAAGAGCAGCCAACAGATAGGTAGATGAAGCTTAGCTGTCTTTTCTCTGACCAAGGAAGGACCAATTGTGGTTTTGAAATATATCGGCAAGAAGCTTATGTATTAGATGGCAAAACATGATGAGTCATGATGTGGGACCAATTTTTAAAAAGTGGGTCATTCCCAACTTGTTCAGCAGTGAATGCTGAACTCAGTTTGTAACTAAATGAAACAAGAATCAAGTGATCGGTAAACTAAAATGTATGCAAAATTTAGCACTGCTATTGAGGAACTAAAGCCCATGTCACACCGGCCAACGGATGCAAAAAGGACACAGCGGACGAGCAAAATGTTCCATCCGTTGTTAT
>BHFT01058674.1:0-22418 GCA_004320025.1 Laticauda laticaudata
TGAAGGTCTTCATTCATCATCTTCAGGCTTGTTCTTCGCTCTGTCTTCTCAGAGTAATGTGAGCTTGCAGCTGCGCTTCTTCCTTTTAACTGCTAGTGGGGTGTGACTTGATTGGGTGGGGTTTGGCTGTGTTCTGATTGGCTGGGGTGTGTTCTGCTTAGGTGGCTGGCTGTGCTCAGGTTAGTCTTAGCTGTGGGGATTTGACTGTGAGCTTGATCTTGTTGTTTGGCTTCTCGTTCGTGGTCGTGCCACATCTTCATGTGGGTGTCAGTTTGCTTCTTGTATGGGTCAGAGGGTTGAATGGGTAGTGGTGCAGCTACAGTATGCTTCTTGGTTCGTGGTCTGTTTCCTTCTGTGTGGTTGAGTCTTTTCTTGCTGGAGTGGTTGGAGTGGTGGCACTTGTGGGTGTGGGCTGGTAGTCATCTTCATGGTTATGTACTCGTTATTAATGAGGGCAGGTTTCCAATGGTTGGTAGGCGGGAGGTATCATCTCGTTTATTCATCTGTGTGGGTTCTTTCTATCTCATGGCTTCTCTGATTATTCTGTTTTGAAGTTCGTCTTTGGCGATGTTCTGGTATTTTAAGCAATCATTCATGTCCTTGTGGCTTTGAGGTGTTGGACAGGGAAGAGGTCCAACACCTCAAAGTGTTGGATTCCGTAGCCAAGACACTCATCTCCAGAACAAAATGCTTAGCCGAACAACACTTAAAAACCGAACTGCACCAACTCTCACTAATTACTTACAGCCAATGGATTCCAAAAAGAAGATTACCCACCTAATCCAAAAAGAAACCCCAACCAAAAGCCAAGACAGAGAACAAGAGAATGCAAACCCCTCCTCCATATATAAAAGGCACTACAGACAAAATCAGTAAGATCCTCCAAAAACACAACATTAAAACAGCATCTGCACAAACAGAAAAATATCCACCATCCTAGAAACCCAAAAGACAAAATCGAGTTAGAAGACCAAGGAGTATACGACATCCCTTGCACTGCCTGCCCACTAATACATAGGACAAACTAACACGAAGAATTAGTCACGCATTGAAGAACACAAAAACTCAATCAGAAAAGAAGAACTACCCTCTTCCCTGGTCCAACCTCAAACCACAGGACATGAAATTACCTTTAAAATACCAGAACCATCGCCAAAACCGAACACTTCAACCAACAGAATAATCAGAGAAGCCTAGAGATAGAAAAACGCCACACAGCATGAATAAACGAGATCGATCCTCCCGCCTACCAACCATTTGGAAACCTGCCCTCATTAATAAACGAGTACCTACATGAAGAATGACACCAGACCACACCCACAAGTGCACACAAGATGCTACCACCACACTTCCACGCAGAAAAAAGACTCACACCCACACAGAAGAGGAGACACCGACCACGAACCAGAGCCATCTGCAGCTGCACCACTACCCACTTCAAACCCTCTGACCCATACAAAAGGCAACTGACACCCACCATGAAGATGTCACACGACACGAACACGAAGCCACAACAACAAGATCACAGCTCACAGCTCAAATCCCCACAAACTAAGACTAACCTGAGCACAGCCAGCCCCCACCTAAGCAGAACACACCCCACCAATCAAACACACCCAAACCCCCACCCAATCAAGTCACACCCCCACTAGCAGTAAAAGGAAGAAGCAGCTGCAAGCTCACATTACTCTGAGAAGCACAGAGCTGAAGAAACAACCTGAAGATGATGAATGAGACTTCATCGAAACGTTGCCTAAGATACTTCCATTCTAACCCGGAAAACCCGAATAACACAGACATCCACATACAAATACTCGCGAAAACCTCAGAAAACTTATTATATATATATATAATTATGGTTGGTGGTGTTTTTTTAGTTTTCACGGTACTTACATGTGTCTGTATCTTCCTTGGGTATTATCCCACATCATCTGTATGGTTTTAAAAGTTGTAGCAACGTTTCAGCAGAATCTCATCTCCGATCATCAGGCTTCTGTACTGAGTTTGTATGTGATCAGACTATCAGAGCGTTGGTTTTAAAATTCGAGGCTAGCCTATTGCTGTGCAAGAATGTTTTTTTTCTACATCCTGATTGTTGGAGTCTTGGTCTGTGTTTGTTGGACTTGGAGTTTGTTTGATTGGTGTTTCTGTTTCTTCTGTCTGTTTTGTGCTTTGATTGGCTTGGCAACACTGTGTTCCTGTATTGGAGGCTTTCAGCGCAGCTTGGCTTCGAGTGAAAGGACGCTATTATCAATTAGGAAGCTAGGTTTCATCTGGGTGCCTGGTGGGGTGTATTTGAGGTGGAGATATCAGAGGGAGTCATGTGCCCAGGTGTTTGTCTTGCTTGTTGGCAGATATTCTATTTGAGATGCAGGCTTTCCAAATGATTGACAGTCTGGTGGAAGCATCTCTTCTATTCTGCTTTCAGGTCTTTTTTCAATCTCTGTGGCTTCTCTGCTCTGGGGTTTTCTATAGTGGTTAGGGTTTTGGTGCCATTGAAGTTGATGCTGTGACCTGTGGCTTTCATGTGTTGGACATGTGAGGAGGTGTGTTCCAGCTTTTTTACTGGAACTTTTACTTTTTTTATTTTATTATGTGTGTGTGTGTGTGTGTGTGTAGATAGATCGTAATGCAATATTATATTAATACAATATATTGATTAATACAATATTAATCAAAACATAAATATTCCTGATATATTTTCACAACAAACTTTTTAACCTACTGCATTTTGTATAAATCTCTTCCATATTTTTTTGTACAAAATTCTTTCAAGGAAGTCCACAAAGCAGTAGATGAGTTTCTTTATTCTCCTTTTGTTCCAATGAAGGGGTAATAGCACTCTTTCATTATTTCTATTGCAATAATTGTAAGCTTCTGTGAAATTTAAAACACATTCAAGCAGCAGCTATTATGAACCATTGTTTTGTATCTCTAATAGCTTGATCTCATATGTCCAGTTTATTTTTTCTTTCAAAGTGACCTTTGGTAATTATCTTTATAAAAAAAAACCTAAGGATAATACACATTCTTCTGTTGCGTTTGGCCTTAGCAGCCGCTTAAATCAATTACGTACTACACAATCTATTTCCCATTTTCATTACATTTTCCACTTCCTTGAAGTATCCAGCATGTAAATGGCTACTGCTTTTCTCTCTGACCTCGAAATTCATAGACATCACTGTAATTGGAACATAGAGTTGAACAAGCAGCTTGGTGATTTACAACTTTAACCTCCTGGTGAAGAAGAATTAACTCATCAACACTCCAGTATATTAAACCAGCTCAACTGTCTTCAGCAATTACAAACTGCATTACTTTCTGCCTCAGTTCTGGAATGATGGAAATGGCTCATTTAATCATTTTATTCAAAAAGGGTCTTTCCCATTTGTTCCATTTTGAATTTTGTGAATCTAACTTTATTACCTGTTCAATGTTTTGCCAGAAGTCTGGTGGCCAGTATAGCTCAAATATTCCTTGCTCGTGCCATTTCTGCTTTAAATATAGCCAACCTGTAGCAAATCAGATTTTGCTGAAATTAATAGCTCACACTTTACTAGACACCACTAAGAAAAAGGCAGAAGAGTGGTACTTTGTTAGATCTTCTGGACATTTCTGTTGTCTTCTGCTGTAATATTTTATGGATTCAACTCATACTTCAATTTTCTTTAAATAAATCTCTGTATTAAGCATGACATCATTGGGTATCTTGTTCTCAGAATGAATAGTTCTGAACAAAAAAGACATGACTTGTTATATCTTTCTTATATTCTCCAGATGCCTTGGAATTTCAACTCTTTCAGTCATGTGGTCTGACAGTTTGAGGTTTTGGTTATAGCACATCTGTACATCAGATGGAGAAAGTTGGTAGCACTGATGATATCTTTCAAGACAGACTACTGAGCCTAGAAAAGGATTTTAATGATACTGCTTGATGATTTAGGACTGCTACTCAGACTTATGTTACAGGATCCAAAATTTGTATAGTTTGTCTTCTATAATGGAAGAATCAATGTGAATGATAAAGCTCCCATTATGCCGAACACTGGATATATACCAGCCAAATTAGTTGAAAATTCTCAGGATTGCAGTTGTGACATATTTTCACATTGCTATTAGAGACAGCTGACTTAGATCATACTAGTGGGTGACTTTAAATGCAGTTTTGTAACTTAAATTAGCAATAATCAACATGCATAATCCACTCAATCTTCTCCAGAACTTATTTTTACATTATATTTAGCAGAAAACAATATCTGAAGTCAATAATAATGTTTATTATTGTCTAAAATATGCAGTATTTGGAATATGAAATATGCAATTATGCTGGATAAATAGGGGTGGGATTCTACCAGTTCTGACCAGTTCTATAGAACCCCTTGTTAACTTTTTAAGCAGTTTGGAGAACTGGAAGTTAGAAGAAATCTCCTTTTGTTTTTTTTTTTCACCCTCATCATGTTCTTGGCAGGATGCATAGACTTAAGCCCATGTCACACTGAACCAACGGATGCAAAGAGGATGTAAAATGGACAAAAAAGCTTGCCATCTGTTGGAACTAGGGTTTTGGTGCCATTGAAGTTGATGTTGTGACCTGTGCTTTTCATGTGTGGACTAGCTGAGGAGGGTGTGTCTCCAGCTTTTTTACTGATTCTTTGTTCATCTAGGCGGGACTTATCTTCTATTGGTCTGTCCAGTATGTGGGCAAATGATGTACAGAATTTCGTATATTGCCTTGGTTTTCCCAGGTCAAATTGTCTTTGGGGTTCCTCAGGTGGCTGCTATTTTTTTGTCTGTTTTTGAAGGCAGTCTGTGTGATGCCTTGTAGTATCTTACTATTTATCTGTAGTACTCTTATGATGGCACAGCTCCATGAGGCTGTTGGTCTTTCTAGTCTCTGTTATGTCTTGGTGTGTTTTTGTGGATTTCAAAGCTGGTGATTTTTGTTTTGTGTGAATGCAATTGGCTGTCAATACTTCAGTCAGGGTGCATAGTTTCAGTTCTTTATATGTGTCTTATCTGGCCCAGGCGTTTTGGTTACTGGTAATTGGTCTTCGCCACAGAATGGTATCTGTGCTGGGTGTGTGGTGGATTGGCGTTGAACGGACGGTTAGCGGTTGCGTGTATTGTGTTTTCTTGGTATATGCGGTCTTTAATTGTCACGTGGTGCACTTGATGCGCCGTCTATAGCACACCGATGCTTCCTACCCTACTGCGTCCCAGTGTGCCATCTATTCTTTTGTTAGAATTAGTACATCTAGGAATGGTATGTTTTGTTTATTTCCTGTTTTCCATGGTGAACTTTGATTTTTGGATGGGTATGTGTGTGTTTAGGTGCTTTTTAGGAAATTTGTTTAGGTTTTCTTTTTCCATGGGCGCCAAATCCACAACATGTGTCATGATGTAATCTTAGGCCATAAGTTTGGGTTTCGTGGTGGCATTAGCCAGGGCTCTGGATTCGAATTCTTCCATGAACAGGTTTGCAATGACGGGGTGACAGTGGTGATCCCAATAGGGGAGCTCCTTCAATTTTTGCTTGTACTTTGTCCTTTGGTATATGAAAATATGTGTTGGTTAGGCAGTGTTCTGTTAGTTCCATGAGGTCTTTAGCTGGTGGTATTTATTTTTGATGATTTCAAGAGTTTCTTTTATCCGGGACTTGAGTTGAAATAGTGAAAAACCACGTTCGAAACTTACAAGCAGATCTTCTGTTCTACGTGTAGATTTTGATTATTCTAAGATAGTGGTTATGATTTGTACATATGAAGCTGCGGGGGTATTCAGCATGGGGCGGGTTGTAGTTGTTTTTGCTAAGTATTTAGCTAGGTTTTGTAATTGCGTGCTCCTTATGGCAGACTGACTATGGCGTCTGAGAGGTATGGCCTTCTTTGTTATTTTTTGGGAGCCATATTAATTTGGGGCATCTGAAGTTTTCTCTTGGGGGATGATCTCCACATCTGTTGGATTTCTTTGCTTATGTGGGCTGGTTATAATTTTCTTCTTTGTTTAATTTTTCCAGATATGTGGTTGGTGTCTGTGTTTATAGGTTTGTATGTTGGAAAGTCTTTTGGAGTAGGTCATGTCAATTTTAGTTTCATAGTCTTTTCTGTCCATTTACTTACTGTGGCATTTCCTTTGTCTGCTGGAGTATCTATTATGCTTGTTTATCATTTTTCAGGGTTTGTAACGGCTCTGAATTCAATCTTTTTGCAAATTATTTTTTGGTGGTTTTCATTGTGCATAAGATGTGAGTAACCTGGTGTTTATTCTGTCAGCTCATCAGGTATTTAATTTGGTTAGGCTGGCATTCTACTGCACATATGATGGATTTCTGTTGGGATTTTGTTTGGGTGAGAATTTTTTTGATATCTTAAGATTTTTTGGAAAGGACACCATAAAGCGGAGAAAGATCTGTAAAAGTTTGACAGAAGTGATGAAGCAGCAATTTTTAAACAAGAATGTCCAAAGTAATATTTCTTTTTTCATTGCTGGATTTTTTATAATAATCTTAGTATTTGAAACTGGACTGTCTTCTTTTTTTTTCTTGGTTATTTATTTTTTTCTCCTGTTTTTATTTTATAAATATTTTAAGCCAGAGATCCCTTATAGTTAGTTTTTTAAATACTTTTTTATTTTCTAATTTAATTCTTGTTATATTTTGCTTGGAAAAGGAGAGGGGAAAAGTGAAAGCTAAAGAAACTGTAACACTGTCAACTAGAGGCTTGGAAGTATTCTTTTTTTTTTAATCAGATAAAGCTGAGAAAGAACAGAGACTTTGTTCTTCCAAGGACATTGCCTAGTTTTGATAAAGATAGAGGGCGAAGAGCATTGATGAGAATATTATTGCAGGTGCTTCTTCTGAGTTTCTATGAGCAGCTGAGTTTCTGGTGTGAAACTTTGGCAAAAGAAAGGTTGATAAACCTTTTGGAGAAGAGAGTTATAATAAAAGCTTGGTAATTAAACAAAGTGCGAGTTGTGCTTTTTTTTTTCATTTTTTCTAAGCTCTGCTATCTCCCCTCATTAGTTTATTTCTTATTTTTTTTTCTTCGTAATAGCTATTTGGATTTTGGCCTTTCTGGAACTTGTCTACCTTTCATATTGGTTTTTATGGTTTCCGTTTCATGTATCTTATATTTGAGATCTCTTAATTGGATTAAGGTGTTGAAGAAACCTAAAGAATCTTTCTCTTTCCTCTTTTTTTGGAGTCTTCTTGCTTAACTCTTTGCCTTTTTTGGGACTTTTACAATTTTTCTTTTTTTTTTCGTGGTCTGTTTATGGTGTGTTTTGGCCCTTTTTCTTTACTTTTTGAATTTTTAGTGTTATCTAATTAATCGATTGGATTAAGGTATACAAGCCTGAGAAATTTTTTTCCTTTTTTCTTTTTAATTACTTTACCAAATGCGTTTTTTTCTTTTTTCCACTATTTTTACTTGAATTGTAATCGGTTATTTCACAACTGGATTAAGTCTAGAAGGAATTTGAAAGGTCTTTGAATTCTCAAAATGGAGAAGGAAGTTAACAAACTTCCTGGCTCTTTCAACTCTCTGCTTCCTCCTCTCCACCATCTGGAGGACAAGGCTCAATGTAGACAATGTTAAAGCAAGAAAAGAACAGAAAAAGTGACCCTGCAGTGATTATGCAGGGAATTCAAAAATATTCAACAAGATCAGATAATATTGAAAGAGAATAGAGAACATTGAACAAAGAACAGAGTAATATTGAACAAAGAACAGAGAAAACAGTTGAACAAGGAAACAGGGAAAACTGATGGAAAAAGTGGGAGAACATCAACAAATGATGATGAAGTTTGATGAGAGGCTTCAAAAAATTGAAAGAAGAAGGTAACAAAGAGATAAGAAGATTTGGAGACCTTGATAACAAATTAACTGTTGGCTGAAAACAAGATAAAAGTGGTACGCCGAGATGCGGAGATGGACAGATCAGAATTTTTATCTCAGATTTCAAAACATAGAGGTAAGAAAAGGACAAACCTAACTGAGATTATGATTAAAAATACTGGACGGAAGCTTTCGAAACAACTCGAGAGAAGATGATGGAATGGAATTAGATGAGATTTATCAGTCTTTACAAGATATGCGTATGAGAAATAGTTTACCAAGAGAAGTTCACATTTCAGATTTACAAAGAAAGCCATTTAAAACGCAAATATTGCAATGTGGCAAGAGAGAAAACATTGAAAGTACAAAGAGATAAGGAGATTGTATGGTCTTGAAACAAGTGCCCCAGAAGAGTGAGGAGAAGATGAGAAGAGCATACCGATTTTGACCAAATTGTTACTTTAAAAAAGAGGTTGAATTATAGATGGCTTATTCCAGAAGTGGTTTAATGTTCACATGGGCAAGAAACAGAGAGATAGAATTGACTCAATGAGGAATGCTGAAATCATTTTAAAAGATTTTTAAAGAGGAGAAAGAGCAGAAAAGAAAATCTCACACTGAATTCCGAAGAGGACTACAAATGATGACTGGAAAAGCAAGTAGGGTGCAGTAGGCAGAAAGGAGGAGGCTAAAGTAACAACATGAACCAGATCTACGAGAACTGTTAAACCTACTACAAAATGTTAACCATGGAAGAAAAAAAAATTAAATGACAATCCAACATAAATGGACTTATCAGCTTGTTTAAAGAAAGGAAATTTTTTCATAAATCTAGAGAAATTCAAAATTTAATATAATTTGTTACAAGAAGTACACATTAAAAAGCACATGAACAATTGCTGAGACAGCCAAATAGGGAAAATATTTACTTCTTTGACACAATTGCCAAGGAAAAGAGGATGTTGGTCCTAAATATTAAAAGATTATTATTCCCAACGGAATTGATATATACTGAATTCATGATGGAAGGAATCTAATGGTGCAAATAATAGATGATAATATAAAAACACTCCTGATTGCAATTTATGGCACGAATGACAGCAAGAAGAATTACACATGTGAAAATAAATTGAACTGGGACTATGCTAATAGAGGTTTTGATGGAGATTTTTAACGAATGGTAGACAATAAACTGGATTATTCATCACAGAAAACAACAAAGCAAAAGCAGGAAGATCCTCCCTAAATCCTTGTTTAAAATGCGTGGACAAAAATAACCCTTAAAAGATATATGAGAGAAAGAAATGTTAAAACTAAACAATACACTTATATTCAATGGGACATTTACCATGTCCAGAATAGATATTGATATGGATGTCAACAGAATTTGTTAACCAATATTCAAGAAGTAAACATGGAAACAAGTACTGGGCAAAGATCATAATCCAATTGACAATTAAATGAAAAGACAAAAGAAGAAGATCTAGATGGACCGTTAAATAACACTATTCTAAAGGAAAAAAGACTTTAACGTGGATGGAAAAGAACTGGCTTTTTTCCTTTAGAGAAAACAACAAAGAAGCGACACATCAATTCAGAATTGGTATGGGATAACAATAAAGCATAGGCCAGAGGCTGATAATAGACTATACAAGGAAAAGAAAATACTATGAAAAAGATTTAGCCCTCTAAGGGGCATCAGAGGATGAGTATAAAGAACTTGAAAAAGAGTTTCGAAAATGCCACAGAAAAAAGGATATCAAGTTAAAATGATATTAACCCAAACATAAAATGGGTCTAATAGAAAAAGAAGAAGGCTAGCACAAAAAAATTAGAGGTTGATAAACAGAACTTATTTTGGAAGATGCAAAATGAAAACCTCAGATAGGATAGTTAGCAGTATAAATTGAGAAAGGAGAAAGAATCAAGGGAAAATATTGAATTAATAGAGTGAACAAGACCAAGTTTGCTATGGTAGCAAAGAGAAGAAGCGAAAATCATACGCAGACTATTATGTAGAAATTTATACACAAATGAGAACATTGATTGAGGAAAAGAGGGTGTTTAAGAGTAATCCACAGAATGCTAATCTACCCCAGATTACCTAAAGAGATTGAAACAATGTTAGAAAGCAATATAACGGGATGATTGGAGTTAATGAAGCACTTCAAGAAGCAAAATAATGGAAAGGCGCCAGGCCCAGATGGACTTCCTCAGCAAGAATTTTATAAACATTACAAGATCATTTGAATCTTTCCATTGTTAGAAGTTATGAATGGAAGTTATGTTAAAGAGGAGAATATCTAAAACTATGGTTAGAAGCTTATATTACACTTATTCCAAAAGAGGAGGCCGATCCATTTACAAATTAAGAACTACAGACCTATTTCTTTACTAAATGCAGAGTGATAAAATTTTTGCTTCAATATTTTGGCAGAAGATTTAAAAAAATATTTAAACAGTTTTATCATCCTGATCATAAATGATTTTCTGACGAGGACAAATTAAAGATAATATTGAGAGTAATTTTGGACACTTTGGAAATATATGAGGCTCATTCCTGAAAAACAAGGCTGGCTTTTGATATTTTCTAGATGCACAGAAGCATTGATGAATGGTGAAACTGGCGATTCATGTTGTTACTGCTTGGAACAGGATGGGCTTTTTACTAAAAAATTGGACTCAAGCAAGGTAGAAGCTATATATCATAAGCAAACAGCAAAGGTAATGATAGAGGGAGAATGGACAGACTCTACTGATATAAGAATAGGAACAAGACAAGGATGGCCCTACTGTACCCTGTTGTTTGTGTTTAAACCTTGGAAAGTTGGTTTTAAAACAGAATATTAGAGAAGAAAAAGGACATAAAAGGGTATGAAAATTAAAAGGAAGATTTAAATTGCAAGCATTGCAGATGACTTGGTTTCATCTTAGAAGGAAATCCACTAGACACAGCACCAAAAATGTGATAGAAAAAGATAGAGAATATAGAAAGGTGGCTGGCTTGAAAATTAAATAAAAGATAGACAAAAGATTCTGACAAAGAACCATGGTTATTCAAGACAAAAGCGAAGAATTAGCAGACTTATTGAAAATCCAGGTCACAAATAAGATTAAATAATTTGACAGCCAAGATTGGCAGTACACGAAAAGAGATATAATTATTTTAAAACTTAAGCAGCAGATTAGTGCTAGATCTGATGAAATGAGAACATTTACAAACTGTCACTAATAGTTGAGAATATCAACAATCGAAGATGGAATATATTACCAGAATTTTTATATTTGTTTTCAAACAATTCCAATTAGGCTTGGGAAAATATTTATTTTGAAGATTTTAAAATAAAATCGTGCTGAAATATATATTGGCACGGTTAAGAAGGCGAAAGAATAAAGTTTTAAAAACTCTTGCAAGATTTCCTAGAATAAGAGGAGGATTTGTCTTGCTTTAATTGGGAGTTGTACTTATCAAGCAAACAAAACTGATGTAGGTAACAGGAAATGGATATATAAGAAATACTTTTTTATGGTTTAACAAGGAATTGAAAACACAAGGGGTACTTAGAAGACTTATAATACGGTATCTCTTGTGATTAAATTGGGAAAAAGACGAAAAAGACAATTGTTATCTTGAAAATTCCAGTCTGGTTATCGACTATTGTAGCATTTCTGATCCTATAATGTACAAAAAGGAACAAAACAGTTAAATATGGTGAAATACTGAATGAAAAGCGTGAACTTAAAATCTACGCAAAAATTAGGATGAACAAGGTATAAAGATTGAAATTGGTTTTCATATGCACAAATACAATCAAGTATGATAAAGGATTTTAAACAGAAGGTTTTTTATTGCATAAATTGACTGATTTAGATAATATTTTGACAGGTGCTGATGAAAAGGTGATTAAATAAATTATATGGATATTTACTTATGAAATTTAAAATTAGAAGAACAAGTTAAAGAAACTATGATTGCTTGGGGGAAGAATTTTGATATTGGATTTGATTTAGAGAAATTAATGGCAACATTGTGCGTCTCAAAATTATAAATGACAATGTCAAAAGCACACAAAGAAATTTGTATAAAGTGTTTTACAGGTGGCACTTTCCCCAGACAAAAATAGGAGAAAATGTTTCAAGAATAAGTCTGAAAAGTGTGGAAATGTCATCAGACACCTGGGCTCATTGTCAGCCTTCAAGATTCTACTTCTACTTATCGCTTTTGCATCTACGGCTGTCATAAGAAACGGGGGAAGGGAGGTAGGAATAAGTCTGCGGAAGTGAGCTGGAGGTGTTACATTCTTCTGTTGGTAAATGAGGGGGGAGCAGAACAATAGATTAGATTCTATTTTCTCGCTTAGCTTTCTTTTCTCTGTGCAGCTGCAAACCCGTTTATCAAGTATGCCAAGGTCAATCGGACAGAGGCTCATCATCACCTGAAAATGCCCACACGATCATATTCACAACTTTCTTAATTGGAAGTTTCATCTGAACTTATTGGGGGTGGGAACACTTCATTCACTTTGTATATGTGAATTGCGCCGCCTAAATTTCTCAGATTCAGAATTCTTTGTTGCTACCACTTCACTTCCAGTAAAAATATATCTTTTCTCTAATTTAAAGAGTCTAAGTATTTCTTTCTTGGATTTTGAATGGAGCTCTACCTGACATTATTTCTGAATCGCACTCTACCAGCCCTAACCAGAGAAAAACACCCAATTTTCTTCCGAGGGGGCCTGGTTACATCATGTCATCTTCGACTACGTGACCAGGAAAGATCTGGGAGCCATTGGAGGCAAGATTCTTTGCTGTACAAGAAGGCCCAATCGCTAGCAGAGCTCAATCTGGAAGAGGATCCAGCTGGTGAAGCCCAGGATGGTTCGGTGGGGGTTGGCTGAAAGATCTGGGAAGGAAACCCCCCCCTCCCCGGGATCACAACTACCACCGGCGGTGAAAAGAGGAGCCATGGCTAAGAGAAGGAAAAGCAGAGAAATCTCACTGAATCAAGCCAGGAGATCCTTGATGAATGCCTTTGAACGCTCCAGCTGCACAGAGGTTGAAGGAGGAAGTAGCCCCAGCTAGAAGAAGCAGACAGCCCCTCTTCCCATGAAATCAAACCTGTGCCAGCAGCAGCACCCCGGGGGCCCTAAGCCGCGGGGTGTTACATTCCTAGAAGGCGTAGAGCTCCTAGACTGCCTCCATTAGAAATAAATACGAGGGAAATCCAAAACCTTGGCATTTTTCCTAGCTCAAGTTTTGGAGCTATATGAAAGGTAATACGGGGAGGGAGGATTTTCCCGTCAGAAGCAGCCAAATGAGATGTGGTTACCAGGGGCTCTGGAGGGAACAGTCTGCAGAGTGGATGGTGACCTTTGCATTATGATAATGCTCCCCAGTTGATTGAACTATAACCTGTTTCATGACTGCGCTGCGGTTGAGGTTCATCGAGACCCACTGGCAGAGCGGCATAGGCTCCGGTTAAAAAGTGAAGGACCATAATGAGGAAACGGAGGTCAGTGGCTGACTACACCCAAGAATTTAGGGAACAGTTAGCAGGTCATATCGAGGCCTTTGGTCCCAGGAATCCTGAACAGGAAGCATTAAAGATGGTTTAAATGAAGATGTGTCCAGAGATTGCATTGCTAGAAGAGACCCAAATGACTTGGCAAATGTGGTTACTTGCTGGCAGAAGAAGTGGAAATTGATTTAACCCAAGCAGACGGTGGGGATCGGTTCTGGTGTGAGGCAAGCCTTTCCCCCCCCACGTCCTCAAAGAGTCCCCAAACCTCAGAGGGTAGGAGTGGGGGCAGACCCCAACCCATTGGGCCTGCTTCCAATGCGAGAAAGGAAGGTCACCGGGGCTGTGAACTGCAAAGTCAAGCTGAATCATAAGAGGGGGCCCGCCAAGAAGAAGGGAAGAAACAACTGAAAAATCCCTAGCAAAGGCCTCACGAAGCCAGCACTAAAGTCAAAAGAGATGGCAGAGGTCTGTCCCTCCCGCAGGAGAGGAATCAGAAACCCCAGTTTACCCCTTGAGGAGGGATGATTTTTGACTCGGAGACGACTGTTCCTGGTAAGTCCAAGGCTTGGGCCCTATGACCATTCCAGTGAAGTTGAGGGTTACCCGACTTCAGGGGTCAAAGGGGAAATACTAGCCCTGTTTAGATTTGGGTGCACTTCAAGTTATATAATCAAAACACGGAAGTTAGTTGGAGAAATGGGCTTAAAACTAAAACCTTGAAGAGGCCCATTGCCTTTTGCCAATTAGTATGGATTCAGTGGCTGGAGGGTTGCCCTGCACGTTTTATCACGGGAAACCCTATAGAAATGATCATGGGATGAGCATGATGAGACTCTACGTTTTATTGTGGTCCCTGGGCTGAGAACCATTAATACTGGGATTGCCTGGCTCCGGAAATGGAACCCTCAGGTTAACTGGGAGAAAAGAGGTGTTGCGCAACGACCAAGCAGGGGACCGGGAGAAAAGAGGGCAAGATCTCAGCTGAAGCTTCAAAGATTCGATTTGAAATAGCTTCCACACGGGTATCTGAACCTGTGAAAAGGGAGGAGAAAATTCCCAAAGAGTATTTGGGATTTAAAAGAAGTGTTCAGTGAGAAGGCCTCGGATGAAGCTTCCGCGCTGACGACCAACAGACTGTGCTATTTGAGATTTTTGCCTGGGTGAAGCTTCCCGAAACCGAAGTTGTACTCAGTGACACCCATGGGAATTGGAGAGGCTAAGATTGTTTTACAGATAAAAAATCTGAAACGTGGTTCATTCAAAACCTGCTAGGCCCCAGGTAGCAGCCCCAGTGTTGTTTCCGTGAAAAGAAAGATGGTTCCAAACGGCTTGGTGTGTAGACTTACAGAAAATTTGAATGCCATTTCGTTGGAAAACGTGTACCCCTTCCTTTTTGATGAAGGACATGTTTGGCCACCTGGCGAAGGGGAAGATTTTCACGAAGTTGGATTGAGAGAAGCATTCTACCCGAATTCGAATGTAAGGAAGGCTGATGAGTGGAGAAGACGCTTTTAACTGCTGATAGATTTGCTTCCAATTCAATGTTTCTTCCTTTTGAGGTTACAAAGTGAGCACCAGCTGTATTCATGCAGCATGATCAATCAAGTGTTACATGAACATTTATACAGGGAGGTTCTGGTTATCTTGATGACATCCTTATCTGCACGGAAAAACTCTGGAATAGTGACATGTGAAACTGGGTTGCGGTCGGTTCACAGAAACGTGGTGCCACTAAGTTGTATGCCAACTGTCCAAGTGTGATTCCACCAGAGAAAAATTGACTATTTGGGATATCGCATTTTCATCTGTGAGGATAGAAATGGGTCCAGAGAAAATGTGTGCCGTAATTTGGAATGGGCTCCACTATGGACCAGAAAACAACTTCAAAGCTTCTTGGGGATTTGCAAATTTTTTTTACCGGCAATTTATCCGAGTTTGCTAAGACAGCAATGCCATCACAAATCTCTTAAAAACAAAAGGGGAGATTGAAGCCAAAGGCAGGGCAAAACCGTATGGAGTGGTCTCCATGGAGTGCCAAGCAGCTTGTTGAAAAGCTAAAACGGACTGTTTGCTGCAGAACCAGTAACTAAAGCACCCGGATTTGGAAGCTCCCTTTTCGTGATTCAATGCCAATGCAAGTGATCTGGCTGTTGGAGTTGGGTACTTCAAATCAACGAGAAAGGGGACCTTACAACCTGTGTGTAGACCTCTGTAAGCTGTCTGAAACCGATGAGAAGGCTGGGCCATCTGGCGAAAAGAAGCTTTTGCAGTTATTGGGCTTACTGACCTGGGAGACATTATTCCTGGAAGGAGCAAAACATCCATTTGAAGGTAATGGACTGATTCATAAAAATTTGGGAAGCCTTAAAAACGCATCGGAAAGCTGTCCCCTAAACAAGTTCGCTGGGCCAGTATTTCAAGCGGTTCAAATTTTTCACTTGAAGTACATTCCAGGGGAGGGAAGAACTTCATGGCGGATTGCTCTCTCTAGATTTACCCAATTATAATTAGTATGCGCCAGGATGGTGATAAGATCCAATTGTCTAACCAAACATATAGAGCCCCAGTGATCACCAGAGTCCAAAGAAAAACAAGAAGTGGATTTATCGAATTGACCTAAACCGAACAACTAAAAGAAGCTTTTTCAAACTGGTATGAGTGGCTTCCGGCTTCATTCAAATGGACTATACAGTTAGATTGGTTTGGCTTGGCGTGGGGACCAAGTTGTATGGCCACAGGTGCTGAGGGGCCAAACAATATACAACAAAGTTCATGATTCTAAAGGCAGCTGGGTCACTTTAGATTTGTGAAAACCTTTACTCCGCGTTAAGCGGGCAATTCTGGTGGCCTTACTTTAAAGAAGGACATTGAGCAATATGTAGCTAGCTGTCCAATTGTGCTTCGGCAAAGGGAGATCTCCTTGGTTAAGCCCAGTTAGGGTTGCTTACAAAATGTAGCTAGACCAACAGCCCCCTGAAGGAAATCTCTATGGACTTTATAGTAGAATTACTGAAAGCAGTGGAACACGGTCTATCTGGGTAGTAACCGCGATTTGTTTTCCAAACAAGTACATGCATACCTGTGTTTCCAAGATTCCATCTGCATAAGACGCTGGGCTTAAACTGTTTATTTTCACATATCTATAGGTTACATGGCGTTCCCAGAATGCATAATCTCTGACAAGGGGTCCAATTTACCTCAAATTTTTGGAAAGAGTCCTTGAAGTTGATAGCTCCGCCCAGGGCTGAGCTCCACCCACCACCCCCAAACCATGGGGACCTGTGAGAGAACTTTAACGCAGTGTTAGAAGCAGTATCTTAGATGTTATATAAATTATTCAAACAAGATAACTGGTCCGACTTACTACCATTGCCGAAGTGGCATATAACAACTCCGTACACAGTAGTACTGGGATTTACTCCATTTAAAGTAGCTTTCGGGACAAGATTTTAGTACCCATACCTGAACTTCTCGTGGAAAAGCCTAACATCCATTCGTTGAGATGAATGGATAACTCAACTCCAACTTAAACTGGCCAGTGATACGCAAAGCCATTAGATGATGAGGCCATGGAAGCTCAAAAGAAGTTTGCAGGCAAGAAAAGGATCTCCACAGAAATTATTATTAAAGTGGCGACAAAGTTTTCCTGCTTCCACAGATTACTGCAACCACTTCAAAAGTCAAAGAAACTTGGTCCTAAATATGTTGGTCCTTTCACGATTGAACGGGATTATAAATCCTGTAACAGTCCAGCTGGAACTTACCGAAAAACTCTTTGATGAATTCATCTGGTGTTCCATGTTAGTTGGCTAAAACCTGAACATACTTCTGATTTAAAGAACCAGCCAGGCCTGACCCCTCCTTACCAATACTGATTGAAGGTGAACAACATTTTGAAGTTAAAGAAATTCTAGACTCTCGGCAAATGCGACGGGGGTCGGCTTCCAGTATCTTGTAGCCTTGGGAAACATATTCCCCTTCTTCACAAGCCGATATGGGTTTAACGAAATCCGACATTAAAGCCCCTAAGGGTGATCAAGCATTTCGTTCAAGTATTAACCTGATAAGCCCTAGAGTGCTATTCTTTTGTAATTGTTTAATGATTAATAATTGTCTTTATAATTTTTCTCTCTCTCTCTCTTCCTAGGACTGATTGGTTTTCCTTTTTCTAGGAGGGACTGAATGTCAGCTTCAAGATCTTCTACTATCGCTTTTGTATCTATACGGCTGTCATAAAACGGGGGAAGGGGACGGTAGGGGATTTAAGTCTGGGAAGTGAGCTGGAGGTTTACATTCTTCTGTTGTGTAAATGAGGGGACAGACAATAGAGTTTAGGTTTTTCTATTTCTTCGTTTAGGCTTTCTTTTTCTCTGTGCAGGCTGCACCTTATCCAAGTTATGCCCTAAGGTCAATGGACAGAGGGCTCATGCAGTCACCTGAAAATGCCCACACGATCATATTCAAACTTCTTAATTGGAAGTTTCATCTGGAACTATTGGGGGCGGGGAACACTTCCATCACTTATTCTGTATATGTATGAATTGCATGCCTTTAATTTCTCAGATTCAGAATTCTTTGGTTGCTTACCACTTCACTTCCAGTATAAATTTATCTTTTTCTCGTTAATTTAAAGAGTCCTTAAGTATTTCTTTTCTGGATTTTGAAAATTGAAGCTCACCTGACATTCATATTACCACATGTGGTGGACATGTTTCAGACGCAAAGATTTGAAATATCTGATTGTAATATGTATTTAACAGCGGCTAGGGATTATATTTGCTAAAAATGGAAAATAGAAGACAACCATTACAGAGGAGATCATTAGAGAAATATTTGGAATGTGCTGAAATGAGTAGATTGACATTTTGAAATTAGAGAACAAGATGATGAAAATTTTTATAAAATTTTCTATTCTATATCGGTTAGAAAAAAACATAGTTATAAAAATATGTAGTTTATTTTAGAAAATAATAAATATATATAAGTATATTCTTTTTTTTTCTTTTTTAATGTATATGACAAAATGATTCTGGGATAAATCTGGGAAGGATAATATGAATTGTTATAAATAAACTATAAAATATGATATTTTATAAAACATGAATGAATTAAGTATAGTCAACGATTGATTAATAAAGATATTAATGTACTTGATATTTATTGAAATATGAAGGATATATGATGTAATTGTAAAATGAAGATACGAAATGGTAGCACAAAACAATTGTAAACCAACCGGCACACTCTATGTTATGTATATAGGAAGATGTTAATGTTTTATGTTTTTTTGTTTATGTTATTTTAACCAATTCAAATTATTATAATAATAAAAAAAATACTGGAGTTAAAATAGGCAGAGTGCCAATAGAACAACCTTGAGGAATTAAAATAGTTAAAAGCTGTGATAATAAGCATCAATTCTTGCTCATAAATGACAAACCCTTTAAGCAGAGAGGTCATTTAAGCTCTTAGAAAAGAGCACACCCAAGAAAAGCCAATCATTAGAACATATGCACCACTTAAAGATATCAGACTGTCTCCACTCATGTCACAAAGATATTCTTAAGGAAACCATCAGTTTTGAGAAAATGCGTCCATGCTCTCCCGAAAGGCAGTAAAAAATTCAGTGCCAAGCTTGCAACCTGCCTCTTGGAAGTTACACCAAAAGGATAGTGGCAGATAACTCAGCGAAAGCAGTGAAGGAAAGACCCCTCCATCAAGAGAAAAAAGAAACCATCAAGGTAGGAAAAAATTCAAAACACAATACAAATAATTAAATCACGAACAGTAGCTGTTGCTTGTTGAAGCTGAATAAGGGAAAATTGAGGATCCTGTCTTCAGATGGAGCAAGAAGAGGCAGCAAGAGACCAAACCACCCCACCCCAGTCCACCTCCACAGAAAGCAGGCGAGAGGCAGACGGAGGGACAGCAGCACACGTGACCTCTTGGAGATCAGGGACACATCAAAACATGCGCAGATTTCTCTGCCCAGCTGGGTCCACTTGACATTACCATCCTCACCACAAGCTTCATCACGTACGTGAGCCAGACCTCCATGGACATGCCTGAGGCCCGAGTAACCAGCGAATGAAGGAGAGATCACAGCTTCTTTCTGCAACCGACGCTCGAGGTCCAGCTGAACCTGCTGCTACCCACATCAGTTTGCCTACACCCAGCGATTGTCACAGCCTTGCCACAGGATTTCAGCCAGCCCCTTGCCTACCAAGCTACCACGTACGCAGGACTTACCAAAGCAGAGGCACACCTTCCAGTCCACACCCAGGTAGATCCTCACTCCACCGATGCACATACGCCTCAGCTGAACCCAGCTGCCAGACAGCAGACCCACTACAGTCTCCTTCCTCCACACCACAGCCAGACCTTTCTCAGAACATCTCATCATATTGGGCTGAAATCCAGGTACTTGAGGAAGTGCCTCTAACCTCACGGTACTGAGTCAGCTCTCTGAGAGGTTCCTTGCACACACCATTTCCTGTGTACCTTCTCGAGGTGAGGTCAGGGCACCTGGCCCTCAGACCAGCACTCCAGCAACAGCCACTCACAATCCTGGCCCTTTACATCTGAGACATGGGGCCAAGGCTCAGAGTTGACTGGAAAAGAGTTCCAGAGCTGAGGGTTTACACTGTCACACTTATCTTTGCTGTAGGACACTTTACTTGTGTCATTTGCTTTTTAATAAATCATACGTTGTTATTAATTAAAGGTTATCTTTGGCTTCACACACTTGTTCATGTTTTTTACTTTATAAAGTGTTGGGAAACTTTGAAAAAAGGCGCTTAAGCTTTGCATGTGTGGGAATGGGTAAGGATAGTTGTGGGATGATAGCTGCTGGGATTGGAAAAGGAGATTAGCTGGTGGAATAAGATAGTTGTTGGATAGATAAGACCTCTAGTTGCAAGCATGAGCTGGGACTTATGGTCCACGCCCCAGCTGCCACACATATGGCCCTTATATGATCAATAAGAATATTAATCATTGGATCAAACCATTATAACATGAAAACAAAACTTTAATTAATGCGATCTTTATGTAGACCAACAACATAGCATGGCTTATAATTCACGAGTAGTGATGAGGACAGGGCCTGAAGGGAAGCATCATAAGCATTATCATCCTGTCTGCCACTCCACTGTTCCAGTGGAAGTTGGCCCAGTGTTTGCAGGGAAGTTGCGCGTTCTTCTTCCTCCACATGAAAGCTCTTGTGTGCGGGCCTTGCACATTCACACAGTGTGTTATCAGGTTTAGGTCTTGCCGGTCATCGCCAGGCTTCCAGATGTCCCCATCTCTTTTTGATGTCAGCAAGCCTGTTCTGAAACTGGGTTAGCGTGTGAGTGCGATGAGATTGTGCATGATGCAGGCAAGCTTCCACGAGCTCCTCGACGGTCTGTGGGGAGATGCTGACATGGTGCGTGAGAAGTACATGCGAACTGTTTTGGCCAGGATGCCAATAGGCATTTGCTACCTACACCCATCTTCGTTTGGACGCGGCTGTAGTTGAAGATCCTCTTCTTCACGGGTGAGGTAATCTGGAAGAGTAGGGCTTATGAGATAGGTTTCGTGAGGGAGAAGGTGTCATCACCCACGATGAAGTAGGGCACAATCTTGTGTGTCATTGGGCTATGGGGTCTGGATCTGGGAAAACCCATGATGAGGATTGTGTTCCAGCACTCCTTGAGAGGTCACGTGGCACTGATATCTGGGATCTAGTGCTGACCATTGCCTGAAGCATGATGTACATGTGAACTTTGTAGTTCAGCATCATAACCATGGCCAAAGAGGATGATGCTGAAGAAGCCTTGTAGTTGAAATAATTGGACACGCTGAGTTGGCTGGAGCTTTGCAGGCACATGGCTTCCATCTATGGTTCCAACGGGGTGGGGAAATGTTCACTCTGATACCACTGCTTCTGCAACTTTCCTCCAGCTTCTCGTGGTAGGGCACTGGAGGAAGCTCCTCCAGGTATTATTCGATGATGTCCTGCACCACTTCCTGCTGACCACAAATGTTGATGTGGTGTTGTGTGGCACCCTCCAGGGCATACTGCTGTGTTTCTGTATGTGGTCGCAAGAAGGCCAGGTTGCAGAATCATGTGCCGACCTTCCAGTCAGGGTCCAAGTGCTGGTGAAGAAGTTTGGTGGTTTGCCCTTTGGTCAACTGGGTTCAGACGCTCCGAAACACTTCGATCAAACATGGTTGTAGGCATCTTTCAATGAAAGTGCATGGAATGTAAAGTAGGTTTCATTCCTCAGCTTCCACATCGGTCTTGTCATGAGAGTCCAAACTTCCACTCTCTCCTGATCCATCTTTGGACCCACACGAGTCTTTGGGACGTCTCTTCTTCTCCTTGCATGCGGAAAAGGTGAAACAGTCTGAACAGGTTTTTGGTTCTGGTGTCATGATGGTGGCTACAGGAAGAAGTGGTGCGGAGATCCATGGTGGAGATAAAAATGATGATATGGAAGAGCAAGAGCCAAGGCTGAAGAGTCTGCACACCAGGGACTGCTGGAGTGATGGGAGATAACAGGTGATTACCATGCCCCCTTTTTATAGGAAATGTCAAGTTTTCGCTAGGTGTTTCCACACTCTAGACATCCTCCAGACATCCTAAATATCCCAGTAAATCCGATATACAACCTTTGTGTCTGTTTTTATATGCTTTACTATATGGAGGATGCATCCACTTACATCTTTCTATGTCGCTGGGCTACTGAACGCTGTGTGGATGTTCCACTACCTTTCGCTTCCTTCCTCTTTCCGTTTTCGCTGTAAGTAGATGGTGAGCTTGCGTGATACCAGAAAGGATGCCCGAGAGATACATAGATGTTTAACGGGATGATAACGGTACTTAGAACATTTGATTGTCCTTTGGGTCACGGATGTTAGATGCATACCGCGCGGAAAGTTCATAGCCGTCAAAAAGGTTTTTGTGCAGCTCAAATTTTTGAGCAGATGAAGATAGCAGGTAGATGATTTTAGCGGACAGAGCGTAATGAAACACGTATGCAGGTTGGTAGACACAACGGATGCATCACATTTTCCAA